>CM046437.1:58613798-58731298 GCA_025506505.1 Flaveria sonorensis
AATATTAAAAAATATAAAAAAGTACAGGTGATATGTGATATAATTATTATAAGCTTGAATGTGTACTTGAGACTGAACTCACTTCGTTCTAATAGTCACAATAGCATCCATCTGCCCCTACTATCATGCCCCGCTATCACACCCAGTGACACAATGATCAGGCATGATAGGGCTACCACCTTAGCCTATGACGTCCCTTAGGAGTAATACTTTTAAAAACAAAACAAATTAATTTTTACATAATTCTATGCAAATTGGTTTATCATGAAAGATGAGCATTCTATTTGTAGCACCATCATCAAAGTGTAAACAAGTAATCAAGCCATAAGTCATAACTAATCTTTATATCGTACAAGTTTCAACTAATACCATAATTCAATCAATGAAACAAAATATATTAACTTCTTGATGGTAGATCATCAAAATCATCATGTGTTTAGTTGGCCTATAGGGTGTCTTGGTAATAAAATGTACGTATCAACTAGCTATATATGGAAGTACTTTATCCTACCTTTTACGACATGCAACCAACATCTATTTTCGCGTGAAACGTTAAAGAGATGATAGAAAATGTTGAACGAAAATTCTTATGACATAAAATATGTTTTACACATATCCTTATTTAATTTATAGTTTATACTCACATAGTCTTATCTAATTTATAGTAATACTGTCCCAAACTGGTTATTTTATCTTTTTACAGTAATAAGGTCATGCAGTGCGACAATAAAGTAAATGGTTTACTTATGTTTTTCCTCCAAAGTTCACATAATCATTCAACCTGCTTTCTTTGATCATTTGTATAAAATGGAATATACTTTAATAAAGCAACATAACTATAGCTATATGGTATTTCTAACATTACACGTTTCTCCACCTAGAATTGTCCATGGCATCACGATAATTTAAAATTTAATAAAAATTTTGACTTAAAAATGTTTACTTAATAACTCTCATTTAATACTATACTAATTTAATATTATACTAATAAGATAATTTTTTTCTAGAAATAAATAATATTTTTAAAAAATACTTTAGTGAGACTTAGTTTTGTTAAAATATCGTTTAATTTATAAGTAATCATTGTAAAAACTAAATACTTTAAAAAAAGTATATAACCGGTTGATGGATATATATGATAAAATCTTTTTTTATACTACTGTTGGTAACTTAAATATATTTGTTATATGTAATAATTTTATTGATATGTTATCTATAACATATATAGATACATATATATAACTATTATATAGTTTTTTATTTCAAACCGATAAACACACGAGTATCTAACCTAATAAGATATATATATTTGAGTCACATAAAATAGTTATTAATAATTAGATTATTAAAATGTTGTTTCTAATTCTATTTTGAAAATTTGAATTTCAATAAATAAAGGTAGGTGTGTAAGAATTTGAGATTCGCATATTGCTTACTTAATAGGGATTGACGGGTTTAACCATCTTAAAAGCAATATGAAATGATAGTCCATCATACACTGAAATCATTGTTATTCATTTATAAGATTCAGTGTTTTTATTTCACCTGTATCGTAAACTATCATATTTCTACCTCTAAATTATTCTACACTAATTATACTAATTTTAGGTTTAAATCTAAAATCTTTTTCTAATAGGTATGCGTTCTACCAAATAAACTAGCCTCACTTTAATTAGCTTATATCTTATCTTTTAGAACAATAACTTTTTACTCTTAAATACTATTTAACTTTACACTCATAGAATTTAAACCAATACCATTTTTACGGATAAGAATTACTAATGCAACCAAAATACAATGCCATGCGCTCACATACACCTTAATACTTAATTATCTTTTGAATTTGATCAAAATATGTAGTGTTTATCAATAGGGTAAAAAAAGAAGAAAGTGTGTATAATTGAACTTCAAAATCAATGTTAGTAATATCTGGTTATAATTTTAATGAATGAAATACTTAAAGTTATTTTTTTCAAAGTGGTTTTCTTTTTATTTTAAACTTTAATCATATAAGTAGCTATGATATTTATACTGAAAGAAAAACTAATTACTTTAGGGTTTAGTTTTTCTTTTTAACAACTCTTACATGTGATAAACTAGTAAAAAAAGCACGCGCTTCACGTCATTGAGTGTTAAATATGACCAAATTACTCTTGGCATTAGTAAATTAGGTTGTTACACTTCACTTGTTATCATGTTAATGGCTATAAGTTGGAAAAGTCAAACATTCTATGGACAACATACACATGTAATCACAAAGACTAAATGTAAAAAAAATATACATTTTTAATTAAATTACTAAAAATACCAGTCACCTATCAAGTTTGGCATTAATATCAATCATGAACGTCCGCGCCTTTCAATATTTGCTTCATTCTGTTTCTTTGGTTTTCGCTATTTTGCACAAAAAGTTATTGTGACGATGAAACAAAACTCATGTGTATATACAGTTGAATCTTGTAATAGGATTCACATTTGCAACAAAAATATTTGCTCAACATCCAGCTGCCTGTCATTTAATGTATAAAGCCTCGTAATGATAATATCAAAAATTAGATTGTTACTCAAGGATAGGAACTTTAATGGTCATATTAAAATTTGATTAACGTATTTCGGTCTGCAAACCCAACCCGCCGCCCAGACCCCCACAACTACTGTTTCAAGCAGTGAGTTGGAAGTGAGTCCCGTAACAGGTAGCATGCGAGATCGTATAGAAAAAAATGACCCATTTATTCACATACCTTCCAGGAATGTGCTCATGGCATTCCTTCCACAATACTTCTTTTTCAAAGTACCTTGAATTTGAATTTTCTTCTAGCTTTTGAAAGAATTAGAGCGAGAAGTTAAAAAAAGATACATAATAATTAGAACCAAAAGCTTTGAACATTGTTTTTTTTTTGCTATCTTCCCATCAGTTCTAAAACAAATGATGAATATGGCACAGTAATGGATATTGTTCTTTGTTGAAGCGATTGATGCTTTAGAATGGCTGGTGTAAAATAATCTTATCTGTATTATTAGAGTGTATATAATATCTAAAAATATGTAATGTTGATCTTAAAAATATGCTTGGTATGACTAAGTAGTATTATTTACCATATTGACATTGCAAATCAAAACAAATGATCAGCCCATTCATAGGATAAAATTCGACTTTTTCCTCTAGATAACTGATTACAACAATGTAAATAAACAGATAACAAAAATGACATTCGCTCGAGAAACCTGACCTGTTTTGTGCTATTACAAAGGTAAACCTTCAAAACAGTTCTAGCATAATGTTACATGATGGTATGGTTGGACTTTTTCTTTTGGCAAAGATTCATTTCATGTACCTACGAATATGGGAAATACATTATGTTGATACAAACTTATTTTGTTGTTGGCAGGAAATATGTCTAGTAATAGTTTGGGTGCAACACTCGTTTTTTGTTCTTACCAATGGCCTTCAGTTTCTAGTACTTGAACTTCAAATGGTCAACACCATCTTCTGGCCCGATTGCAAAGTTGTTTTTTGAGGACCATCATGTGACAGCTGCTACAAAATATAAGAAGCAATGATTTTAACATGAAAATTCAAAATGAGAGTTGTAGATGTTTTCTCCTCTTTCACAGTCATTCATGAAAAACGTTAGAATGTGTAGATATTCGCCTAAATACCAAGTTGAAACCGTTTCCTTAATCACACCAAAGAAGAACCCTAATGTCAGTTGTGTAAAAATCATCGATATCATACCCAATAGTTTAAGACTTCCTACATCTAATTATTAAAAAGATATCTAATTAACTTAAGAAGTACCAAGAGGATCACACAACTTTAAACAGACTAATGGCATAAAATAACTCAAAAATGTAATTGGCCCTATTTGACTAAAATGAATTACATGACAATAGATCACTTCATCTATCATATAACATATATCATTAGATGTTTCAAATGTGTAGATATAAAATGTTTTACAAATAATATAAAAAAAATACAAGCATCATTTTTTTATATTTAGGAAAGATTAATACCTTCCTAATACGCACTTCAGGTACTTGATGAAGATCATGTATTCATACGCGTTCTTCCTTATTTATGTTCATGTAGTCATGATATGAAAGTTTTTTGAGTAGTAATGAAACTAACTTCAAGAATAAACTTATTTATATGCAAAGATTATTAAAAGCACACCCCGGTAACATTCCTACATGAAAGGGGTATAATGAAGGAAACTTGACACTCAAGAGGTATAATACCATCATACATGTGATCTCAATTAATTGGAGCACTTCTACAAACACGTGGTGCTCAATAATTAAAACTCCTATGCAAAGCCTTTGGAACTATATTCTGCAAGTTTAGCCTCTTTGATCTAATATCAAAATATATAAAGATCCAATATGATATCTCGCTTGTGCAGCTACAAACTGAAAATTGGTTGTTTTGTGTCAGATAATTCTTAGAATAAGGGATGTAATTGTAAAATGACCCAGTAATAATAACATTATAAGAATCTTTAATTGTGACCATTCCTGAAAAGCTTTATAAAATCCTAAAAACTAAAAAATGATCATCTACCACTCTAAAACGAAATAATCATACTATTGACTTTCAAAATGCAATGCTAAACAACCCTGTAGAGTAGTTGCAACAAACATGGAATATAGTTTCTAAAAAGATCTCATGACTTACTACTTTTAATCATATAATTTCTCAGATTCGGCTCTTTGGTAATACGACGTAACTTCTGTTAATCCCGAGTCAATAGGGTGGTAATATGATGTGGGTGCAATAACCCTGGTATCTCAAACACAACAACAACTTGTTAATGTCAGTGACGTACATTGAAACCTCAAAAATCACTTCACATTCTTGAAGCAAAAAAGGATATAAGATCAACTTATTTAAGATCGCAAACTAATTATGAACATCTAAGTTGTCAAATAAATTTAACATTTTAACGTGTGAAGTTAATTGAAACCTCAAAATTCACTTGAGATCCTTGTATAAAAAAGGGAGATAGATCATTAGGCGACATTCCTCAATCGTTAGTCTCAATTTAAGCACCATGACAACTTGTGTCCACCGCTATTACAAACTCCTTAGTCGCGAGAGTTGACTTGTTGCCATTGAAATTTTCCTCTACCACCATCATCATAATATGTCCACCACCCATACACTTCGTGCGAACGCCGTCCAATTAAAGATCCCTGGTGCATCAAAGATTGTACTATAAGCATTAAAAAGGTAATAAATGATTCGTAGAGAAGCCTTTACATTGCTTTAAATGTTATAAAATTATTGTATCTTATTAAAACATTCTTGGTGATGTACGTTGTTGAACATGCAAGATGGAAGCACCAATTTTCTACATTCCGAACATAGATTTTCTGTGGTTGTTACTTTGGAAGCAAAATGTTATATCCTTGGCTATTAGATAAACTTACATCTAAAAAAGGGTCTTTAGAGCTTTGAGTATACCTGCTAAATTATTCATTTCATTTCATTCCATTAAATCATTAAAATCTTCATTTCACTTGCAAAAGTTGATAGATATTATTAACTTGAGAAAACATATACATATATAAAGCAACAAAATGTAGAGTTTACCTCCTTGGTCAAGTGGAAATTCTTGGACACTGCAATTTTATTTTTTAAAAAAACTCAATAAACCCTAAATTAAAGAAATACCCCTTCAATCTACAAATAAATATGTTCAAGCCTGAATAACCATAACTCAAATTGATAGCCATTCGTAAATAGAGAACAAATGCAACAAAATTAATCATCAACAACCATAGCACCATATATGAATAAAGGCGAGCAGGGCAAAACATCACAAATGGGTAAATAGTATAAACTACTTACACAAATTCAACCTTGATTCAAACATACATAGGCTTTGCAAGTTGAGAAACAAAATTTAGGCAAAACATATGCAACTATTCAACCTGATTGGCTGAAGGGGTTCTCAAAAGTTAAAACAAAATAAGTTGTACACTACGCTTCCAGGGTGGTATATTACTATTCACGTCACTTTCAAGTGTCAAATGTTATATTATTATAATGAGTTTCAGATGTTATATTATTATAAATGAGTTGCAGTCAAAGTGTTATATGGGCTCGTGGACTATAGACAATTTTCGATAAAGTTGTAAACAGTTTAACGGATTGAATTTACCAATGATTTATTTTTATTATTCTAGTATTAAACAATGGTTGACTTGTATTACTTTTATAAAACCGACTTGTTTGATTATATCGGATTAATAGAGTATACATGACAACCCAATTTTTTTTTTTTTTTCATTAGTGTAACCAAAAAAGTCGAGTTTATAACCGTTATATATTATAATTAATAGTTGTTAATTTTTTTAAATGCAGTGAAACTTCTATTAAATGACCAAAAGTGGTGAAAATGGATTAATTACTAAATTTGTAACTTTGAGTCATACCTTTATATTTAAAACGGATTCACAAAAATGGTGTTGATCAATTAAAATTATGCAACTTTGATTCAAAATTTATATATAGGATCAAGAGTTCAAGACCGTATATAAAATATCTATATTTATAAAAATTGCGAATCAAAGACAGAATTATAGCAAAACAATACTTTCTTACTCTTGTTATGATAACTTATATATATCATAGCAATCCGCATCACAAAAACATTATATCACAATTCACGACTTATGATATCAAACCCACTACAAAACACTTATTATTGATTGAACTTTTTCTTTACCCTTGTTAAACTTTTCTTTACCGTTATTGTTTTACTTTTATTAGGACCTGACGAAATGCACATAGATCAGTGCGTAATGACTTCATGTATAGGAACAACTTAGGAAGAAAGTGCATGAACACTTTTCGATTTTGTAAAAGCTTATTGTCACATCAGTTTTGGTATGGTGATATCTTAATCTTCGAATTACTTTTAGCACCAAGTGTAAATACCAAATTCTAGGAATGATATCGTTAAATTATAATAGTATATACGATAAATACAATTAATAGGAAACATAAATCGGACGAGAAGAATACTTGACGATGTTTAAACAAAAGACGAATTAGAATTTGATGGAGACTTCATGTAAATTTGATGTATATATGTTTTCAGCTCTCATGATACAACAAGTGAAACAATAGCACCACTAGAAATAAGTTACTGATTTTAGTATAACTAGATTCACTAAAAACCTAATGATTAGAGTTAGAAAGCGTGGAGTGCTGGCTTTTCTGAATTCTAGGTACCAAGGAACCTCTAATAAACGAGGGCTCTACAACAAAAGGGATGGGGGGGGGGGGGGGGGGGGGAGGTTAGTAGGCAACAGGTAGTGATTCAATTGGGTACAAGTAGCAACGCACTTGACTGGGTCCAAAAAATAGAGTCCTTGATAGTAGTAAGTCACTACTAATCACAAGTATTAACTGATATCCTCAATAATGAATGTGATCATTAGTAGTGTATGTAATCACCGGTAGTAACTGTGGTAAATCGGTGGTAATTCAATCATCAATTGCAACTGAAACATCCACATTAGCCGAAGCATCAACAACAAATGTTATGAGCAGCAACTTATATGTAAAGTAAATGGTTGGTGTGGCTGAATAAAGTGATTTTCTCCTCGTAAATTTATCATGTTATCAATACGAGTTTACTCTTGTAAATATCCAACTAGTATTCATGCATCCCAAACACTATTTAGAAAAGTGTTGTGGTAATATGGCTTGTTGAGAGCTGCCATAGACGCTGTAATCGCCATTTGGATACTACCACTGGGGACAATGGGATTTGCTTGTCAAGGAAACCTAAGAACAACACACAATAATCGAATCAAATACAATATATTGTTACTCACACATACACACGAAAGGTAAATTCAAATTAACCTTAAAACCTGTAATAGATCACAAATTAGAAACAAAGCCACCAACATCCCTAAATGCTTCCAATCATACGTGTATCATCCGATTAACAAATACTTCCAATCATAAGTGTCTCATCAGATTAACAAAGTTTAACATGAATTTGGCATCATACGGCGATGATTTTCACATAAATTAAGGTGATAAGAAATAAATGCCACAACCTGAACAGATCAACACGCTGAAACTAATGTCACAAGCAGTATCACCGACAACTAAAACAGTTTCTATTCGAAATAGTCCGCGTGCAGGTGCTTTCTTTGCGAGTGTAGCAAAAGGCCTCCTAAAGTAGCAAGTAGGACATCATCTAGTACATCACTTTTGAAACAAGCTTTAAAGAAAAACATACCAAACTCAAACATCCTACTCATTTATCCTAATAACATCAAGGCACTCTTCATAATTAGTTAGATTTCCTTCCTTTAATGGTGATTCGATTCTCCAACAAAGTCCCTGATGACTAATAAAATGACGATTAAAATATACTCTCACACCCTTTAGATGTATCATTGTTATAAAACTTGTAAAGACTCGTACCCTGTTATTATACCTATATGGAGAATCAAACATATTTACCAAGGTGTCAGATTCAAGATGGATTGTATGTATGAATTTATAAAAATCCTGAATGAAATGACTGATCTGTTTTGAGCTTACTCTTCTATGTTTTAACTTACCTTACTTGATCAGCACGGCCGCTCTTCCTTTGCCTGTCACGAATCAGTCCAACCATTTCAAGTTCTGCAACCTCGATGCGACCCTTTACATTACCAACTGCAAAATCAGAATCGCCACTTTATTGCCTCTTCTTTTGCACCCTTGACTCCACAAAGTCAACGAGGCAGCTTCACCTGATCCCTGCATGGACAATTGGGTACCACCAAACAAAAGGTTGCTCTAATTCTGGTTATTTGTTGTGTTCCAACTCAGCAAAGAGGTAATATATCAAACCTTGTCTCTTTACATCCATATTCATATGAAAGATATACTCATAAGAATGTTACTAACAATGACCCTTAACATTAGCAACAATGAAATCTATAAGAGTGATATTTGACTACTCCTCTACTGATAGCATGCTACACGTTACAACAACAAAAATAAGATTTTAACTGCCTCTAAAGAATTACATTCAACTGATTTAACAACCCCTGAGCCACTTGGTCTCCTGCATTAAACAAACAAACACCATTGAAGATAAAATCTTCTTTTCATGATTTAACTTTTCCAAGAACCAAAGGATGAACTAATATGTGCCCAGAGTTGGTACCTTGGCTTGTAGAATCAAGTTTTCTGACAAAATCAATAACTTGCCCAGCGAGAAAACCAACCCGTGATCTTCGATCTAAGAACAAAACTTACTTGGTCAGTAAGACGGTTTCCATGAAGAAATAGCATATAAATACGTCCTTTCCACCCCTGCAACATCCAATAACCATCTTCGTCGATAATGAAATCTTTATGGTAATCAGAAGTCCCTTTATCTTTAGCCTTCTTCAAGATTTCTTGATCTAACGCCACCTGGCGAAACCCAGCCCGTTGATTCCTATCTGCCATTGTTTATAAGACTCGGGTCGTTCAATCCTCTCACCATCTTCACAAGCAATAACATTCATTGCCTCACGTCCCCACATCGTTTTCTCAACCAGCATTCTTTCTTCGGTCAAAGGGTTGACAGTTGCATCAAGCATATCAAACAAAGAAGAAAAGAAAAACAAAGCCTCTCTAAACCTTGTAAGGAAAAAAGGTACACCATACGACCCGTTCAAGATCCCTTGTACAAAGATTTCAGGTTTCATTTTCCTAATAAGATGTAAAACTTTATTCCTTGGACTATCCACCAAGACTGTTTCATCAAGCAAGTTTCTAAACCTGTAACCACAATTTACAACAAGTGTTTCATCATCATCAAGCTCAAGATCCTCCATTCTGATTGTTTCCCATTTTTGGGCTATAGCTTTGAACTTAAATCGAACACCAAATGTTTCAGCATAATTTGCTAACCGACGCCCTGTTTCTTCAACCCGTTGGGAAGGTCGAAATCCAGGACATGGGAAGTCAATCCCAGTGATTCGAAGCTCAGGTGGCCCACCGGGCCTAGTTGAAAGTTGCTGTATAAGGCAGGGCCATTGGAAACCATAAAGAATTCCAAAATCTATTATGTGGAGTTTTGTTTTGTTTTCTGCAACAGACATAATAGTCTTGTTTGAAACAAAATGAAAGACTTTAGTAAAAGGGAAGCACCCAAGAAATAAACGGTAAGCTTTCAATACATCAACAGCTGATGTGGGTATAGAAAGAAGGGACTTGTATATTTCAGTTCCAGACCCAGCCATACGAGCTTCAAGCCCAGCAGAAAAGTAATGCGCCATTCTTTGCATTCCGTTACCTGTGGGTGATGCATGCTCTCTAATCCGTTTCAATAGATCAGTTACACCCCTTTGGTCATTGATGGAAACTGACTGTGCACATAGGGTCAAAAGTGTTCTTAAATCCACCACTTCCTTATGTTTCTTCCCACGGGCTTTAACCCCATAAGATCCCTTGGTTTGATCCAGTTGACCTTTATAAGCATTGCTTTTGCAAACAAAATCACATTGAAATGGATGAGTTTTGGTTCCACCACAAAGCAACACATCATCAAACATCTTAGATCTCACAGTTGGCTCACTATAAACTGCAGATTGCTTCGAATTCCTTTCAACAAGATCTTTGGAGTAAAAATTCCTTTTTCCTGTTGATCCATCTAAGATCCTACCATTGGGAAGAAACCAATTTGCTTCATCTTTACCGTTTTGAAATTGCAGAAATTGCACGTTAGATCGGTTATTATAACCATATCCGGAAAACTTAATATACTCACAGGTGAATTCATAAATCCATCAATGAAATTACTATTACTGCCAAACAAGCTGTAAGATGGATGGAATCTAGACTTGGAATCAAAACTGATCATAGTATTCGGTAAAAGAGAAGATTCACTAATATCATAAGTAAGATCTGTACTACTCATAGATCTGTTTATGCCAAAAGAAACTATGGATTCTGCAGCAGGACCTTGATCTTGATCTTCCACCGTAAGAACATTATATAAAGATTTATCTCCAGCAGGATCTTCATCTTGATCGTTCACCATAAGAAGATTATATAAAGATCCATCTGCAGCAGGATCATAATCTTGATCTTGATCTTGATGTTTAGCTTGATCTTGAACTTGATCATGACCATGATCTTGATCCTTCACCATAAGAACATTATAGAAAGATTCTTCTGCAGCTTGCAGAGCAGCAGACTCTTGAAACATACAGTTCTTCTCCTCTATATCTTCTTCCATAAGCATCTGGTTTATATAGTTAAGAACTACATCACTAAAATCAGAATCCTCGTTGCGATCTCCTTCATCGTTGAAGCTAGATTGAGGGATATGATCACTATGGCCAGAATCAGGCAACCCAGCAGGTTGCTGCACCAGATTCCAATCCGTAACCGAATCGTTGAAATCCATTGCCTTTAGAACATTCTGATCCGACAGAATAGAAGCATATTCGTTGCATTTCATTGCGTTCAGATTCGATAAACCACTATCAGCCTTCAATCTCTACTTCAAAAAAACAATTTTTATCATCAACTAAGAATCATACACCACAAATTCCTGCGATAATATTATAATTTGTGTGTATGCAGGATTGAAAAACATTTGGGGAGATCAGATTGTAACATTGAAACCCAAAATAGAACGTATATCCAACGATCGATCAACAACTACACATATACATAAGGTAACTGCCGATGAATATAAAGAGAATTACCAGAGAAACCCTAGATGCAAATGGAAGAAAGTAAACGAGTGAAGAAAACGTGAAACAGTACAGGATTTTGGGAGTTGACTAGTTAATAGCAAACATAGGAAGAGTGAAAAGTATTATACAAATGGATAAAGTGTTTTTACCTGGTGGTTTTTCTCATTTTCTTTATGAAAGGATTGAGGATGTGATTTCGGTTTAAGAATAGATAGTTAGATTCAATTAAAATAAAACTTATTATTCGAATCATGATCGTATATTTGCTTCTCGAAAAATGGATACAGTGGTTCTATAATCGAACTGGATAATTTTCTTACCATTTCATGAGTAGCAAGAGTGAAAAGCCTCTTTCTTATTTTCTATGTATGGTTCTCCCTATCATTCATAGCCACCACCAATGGGTATTCAATCGTACGTGAGATTTCAATTGTCCTTTCTTCCGCAGATGGTTCATCTTCTTCTGTGACAACCTCCAGTTTTTCGGAAACAACCTATATAGTGACAACATGTTATTGAAATCATTGATTTTGTTAATTGAAAAAGTTCTTTTATTGTAATTGTTGTACAATGGTCCAAACATCCCCAACAATAAAAAAAATAAGGTAAGAGAGAGGTTATATATGTACGGTGAAAATCCATCATACTTTCGCAATTGGTGCACATTGCTAGGAAGGGGGTAGTGTCACCGTACATATTCGGTGACCACATCATCACCGCCGCTAGCAACAACAAAAGCATAACACGCGACCTAACTACTGGAAACTCAATCATCAATCATTAACCGAAACTAAGGATGTATATGATGATAAGTTGTTCTCATGAATAATCATACTATATTTTGTTATTAAAATTTTAAATTGAAAAAAACACATTATTGTTTAAGCATTAAAAATGTAAAGAAAAATATTTACCTATCACATTAAGATGTAAAATGAGAGTTAAGTGAGTTTAGAGAGAAAATAAAATTTAAACAACCTTTGAATAGTATATTTCAATGAAAACGAACATTCTAGCTTGAAGGTTAACTTTGAATCATCTTCCAACTAGGCAAAACATGGTTAATACAAATATTAATATTCCTTCGTTATTGTGCCATAAATGCTTAAGCTATGTAGAGAGACGGTAGATCATTTTTTGGAATGTAGTGATATTGCTAGTTGATTGGGTTCTTTATGGTTTTGAAGTAAGAATTGTAATTGTAACATATCTTGAGCCTCTACAAAATCCACTCATGTTTGTATAAGTTGTTTTTTTTCCTTAATTTAAAGTCTTGTTAGTCAGGAGTTTTGTTTTGTTTTGTTTTTTTTTTTTCTTTTATAATATCCTATCACTAAGAAAAAGAATGTTTCCATTATGGGTATGGAATGAATCGCAAAAAATAGATTTCAATTTCATTTTATTTTTAATCAACTAAACAATTTTTGATGCTAATGATTCAAATTCTAAAATGTTTTATGAACAAATTTGTGCCAAACTAAATGAATGATTGGTGTAATTTCGGAATATAAGAGATACTATAATATGTTATTTACCGTCAAATATTAACAAAAAAATCTAAAAGAAAATTTAAAAAATATAAATACTCAACCATTGCCCAAATCACCATTAAACTAGTGGATGTCGACATGTCGTAAGTTCCAATATGGTGGCTAATGACAGATTTACAATTGATTGTATCGTTTTCATACAACCTCTTATAAAAAAACAAATTATCATTATAATAATACAATTTTATTATTATTTTTCTTTGTTCGTTAACCTATAACACCCTAATCAGATACGCGTCATATGTCACAGTTATAAAAGTCAAAAACTAAGCGTTATTATATTCACGATACAATATTTGAATCAAATACATACTCTTATGACTTGGTGTTAAATGTAGAGTTTTATCAAGTACCTTAATTCTAACACTTTTTATAGCCCTCTCGCATAGCCTTGGTAGTCTAACGTGCATGAAAACAACAAAACAAAAGCATGTACAAGTATGATACTTAGTGCATGGATAAGAAAAACACAATACAAAGTAAAAAAAAAAAAAGCTTAAAATTTGTAAACAAATATAATTTATAGAACTTGTAACTTGTAATCATGTAACTTATAACTTGTAACCATGTATCATATAACTTGAAACTTGTAAGCAATTAGGTTGTAACTTATAATTTGTTGTAAGTTGTAAATATGTATATTTGTACATCAGGCTTATAAGCTTATACTTGTAAACATGTAAGCTTGTAATAACTTGTCAATTGTAATTATATAAACTCATAGAAACACACAAAACTAAAAAATATTGATAAAATTGTAAAACAATAATAATAATAAGCCGGTAAATTTGTAAACTTGTACCTGTATACATGTGTAACAACTCACCCGTTGGCCTGAGTGAAATGCACAATTAATAATTAGCGGAACCAATAACTAGAAATTCATTGATATTCAAAACATCGTTTACATCCAAGATTACAAAATAACAAGTCTCAATATTATTATGCTTCTGAATGCCCACCGAGATGAACTATTATCATTGCTTGCTTATCAGTAATCTATGTGTACAAGTATAATCAAAATGACGTAAGCCATTAATAGTGAGCTCATGAGCTACAGTTTATAAATAAGCAAACTGACATACATCACAATATGAGTTGTACATCAGCCAGAGGCCCGTACCTTCTATGATTTTCATAACAACTCATCGACGCATGGACTACGTCCCCCAGTCAATTGGTTGAGTACGGACATAATCGTCATATAAGGCCATTCACCCTACTAGGCATGCCCACCCAATAAATCTCCCTTGGGTTCTAGATACCCTTAGGTATTGTAACACCCCATTAAGTATAATGAATCCAATATACCCCCACCAACGTACTACATATCGTGGCATTTTCGTTTATTATCAATTGACCAGATGAGTATATTGTACATGCGAAACAATCATGATAACTCACTTGAGGTATACATCTGGTCTTAGATACGCGAGAGGAATATGAATCCTTGATTCTATCGATTATCAAAACATGCTTAGACCATGAACATAAGCCGCGTTCGTTCATTTATGTTCGTGAACATTCGATAATGTGTTCATTTATGTTCGCTAATATCCGTTCGTGAACGCTCGATAATGTGTTCGTCTATGTTCGTTAATATGTTCGTTTATATTCTTAATTTTTATGTTAGTTATTTTTATGACCATTATATCAAAAATGTTTTGATATTATGTTAAGTACTTATTTTTTTGATTGATTTTGTGTAATGTTTGTAATAAAAATATAAATTTAATTCTAAAATAAATTTATAATCATTTGTATTCGTTTGTGTTCATGAGCTTCTTTGTATTCATCATGTTCATGAACAATTGTTTGTGTTCGTTTGCTTTTGTTTATGTTCATTTGCGTTCGGTAAGTGTTCGTGAACAGATTATGAACATGTCCATTTTCTTAATGAATGAACATGAACAAGGAATCTCGTTTGATAAGTGTTCGTGAACAGTTCATGAACAAATTTATTTCTTAATGAACGAACACGAACAAGACCTTGTTCGTGTTCGTTCGGTTCGTTCGCAGCCCTAGCCGTAATGGTCTAAGTTTGAGATTTTTTAGGTTATAAATTCAAACCTAACTTAATAGGGTTTTCTCACAGTGGTGGGTTTTCTACTTCATAGGGCTGGCATAACAGGTCAAACACGACATATTAGACACGATGATCTGACATGCCAGACATGAACACGACACGATAACTTATCGTGTTATTTTTTCAAACACGAACACAAACCTGTTAAGAAACAGATTACACGAAATGACCTGTTTAGAAACCTGTTAATTTAGAAACAAAAATATACCAAAACAAAAATTCATCTACAATACATACCAATACAAATCGAAGCTTCCAAACTTGATAATATCACATATAAATGGGATCTCATAACTTCCAAACTAGTAATATCACATATTTAGGTATGTGTTCTTTTTAAGAATATTGAATTGATACAAATTAATGGGATCTTGTAATAACATCGAGGCTTCCAAACTTGACAGATCAAGAAATAAAAAATTATAAGAATAGAATTACAGATTGCAAGACGACCCAGACAAGAGACCAGTTAACAAGACGACCCAGACCACCAGCGCCGGGCGGCGGGAGGTTTAATTGCGGATCGAGCCCGACGAGCATAGGGAAACCCTTTGGAATTGAGCGACCAGCAGAGGTTTGATGGCGGATCTGAACAGAGCGTCGGTGCCGGACGTATGGACGTATGGAGCTTAACAGGTTAACAGGTATTTAATATGTTTAGACACGAATTTTATCGTGTTTTAACGTGTCGATCTGTTTAAGACACGAAACCTATTAAGCTCAAACACGAAACCTGATAACTTCCCGTGTCAGAAATTGTCAGCCCTACGACTTGATGATGTTCTCGAGTGAGACAAATCTGGAGCGTGAAAATCAATATGGACGGTTGACATTTCGTCTTAAGAAGACTCACTTGGGTGTTGGAGATAGTTTCAAACACCGTTAAAAAATAAGAATAAATGTTTCCTTAACCTATTTTGGTTATTATAATGTCTTCATTTTAATTTAGTTGAATTTATTTAAACACTAAGAGAGTAAGAATAATTTATCTTACAAGTTAGAAGATGTGAGGTAAAAAAATTTACAAGGCTATTCTTGTATTTAGAACCTACGAATCTGGTTGTTTAAGGGGGCATCATCACCCTTTGTAGGGTTTGGGTAGCTTTAGTGCGATCCAAGGGGTTGAAGCCTTGAGAGGGGCCATGCTAATGGAAAGTTGCATGGAAATTACTTTGAATTGCATGATTGATGGAAAATTGTATGAAAATTGATCAAGAAACTGATTATCTATAGTAAGTTGTTACTTATCACAAGTGGTAACTAATGTTGAAGGCAACTTGGTCCATTGATAGAAAGTAGGATCAACAGCAAGCAATCAACAACTATCAACAGTAGCAACTAGTCAATAGTCGTAACTGACTTCTATGGTAACTAGTCACCGAAAGTAAATGTCATCAACAACAACTTGGGAGGTCAAACGTTACATGGTTACTACTAACAGACAATCATTATAGTATTCGCGTTACCGTGAAGGAGTTTTTGCTGATGTTTTTTCATATTGACAGAAGTTATCGTTGGTGTAATTGAATAATTGTCAATAGTTATAACCACCAACTAACTTATTCTCTCATGAAGGATTATGATGTTCCTACAAAATTAGTTTCCCAACAATAAAATATAGCTTTTTGGTCTCACTCATTTCATAAATACTTTTCTTGTATGAATTTCTAATAATAAAAACAAACTCGTTCTTTTTTTCTATATAATCCAAATAAAGATTTGAAAATTACTTTCAAATCTTTTCGTCTGAAAGTGAATTGATACATAATTCAAAAGAGATTACCAATCTATTTCCTTACAATAGAACCTACAACCTTAAGTTTATAGTGGTGCAAAATGTGTGATGACCAAAGAATTTAAGATAGAGTCTTTCTTGGTTAAAAAGCTTGTCCGAAACCTTTCTCCTCGTCTTTTTAACTGCGGCTTTTTTAAAGCCAAAAGGAAAGAATTATTACAATGACTTGAATATTCTTTTTAAATCTTGTTGCAGTCCCTATCACACCACATCAAAGAAATTATGTTTGCATATACATTTGTTAGTGGTAACTAAAAAGGTATTTGAAGTTAACTACATACCTCTACATCTTGAGTTCGTTGGTTAGTAACGCTTAAACTGAAAATTTTTGGTGTTGATTGTATATAAGGAAGCACCTGGTTCCTTTCGTCGCTACTACAACTCGTCCATCTCACGCTATAAAGCTTGTAGTTTCTACCTATCGATGTTTACGGTTTTTTAAAATCTAGAAAATAGAATCTTGGTAGGAGAATAGAAGGTTTTATGTGTTTAAAATTATTGTATATGTTTATCGCTTTCATCATAAAAATTTATAAAACATATATAGAAAATCCAACATTAAATCTCCTTTGGAATTTGGATCGAGGCGTGACTCGTCTCACCATGAATGTGCCAAACCATTTTAAGCAATCGTCATCGTCATTTTTGTTTCTCGATGGTAGTTGTGGAGTTCTTTTTAAGGACAATAAAGAAGATGATGGCGGAAAGAAATATAGATATTGATGCGATCGACATACGTGAATCATGAGTGAAAGCTGGTCTATATTTAAATTGACGTCGAATGAAATAACAAAATACTCTCACTTGGAGTGACTTAGCACCAAAACAAACAACTATTCACTCCAAAGACTAAACATATTACTAACTATTAGACATTGCGAACCGTATTCATAATTTAAAAAAAAAACAACAAAAACCATAACATGAAGCTCGTTTAGGTTTGTAAACCTATTTACACCTACTTTTCACAAGCTTCGTGCTAAACATAAACTCGAGTTTGGCTCATGACATATTCGGCTCAAGTTCACGTAAAATCTTTAATAAACCATTCTTAAGTAACTCAACTCATTTATATCTTATTTTTAAAACTAAAAACACTTGTTTAAACTTTATTATATTACATTCAATCATTGTATAAGCTAAAAAAGTAATAAGTAAAAGTCATCTCCAAATTCAAATGTTTGGTATTGTACTTTTGAATTATGGTGTAGCAGTATGGCAAATTGATATGAATTTCAAAACCAAGATTTATAGATGGGTTTGATGGACACTTATAAGTATCAATCCAATTCTTTAATCCAATATCATCAAATCAACATACTTAAAGAACCATCAAGATCATATTTCACTTGGATATACAAACAAAAAAACACAATATATTTTTCGTAAATTATCATATCATCTTTTTTGTCCTATAATGTTCTTAAGAGTTCAAAATTTTAGTCTCACTTACCCATGAACTTACCTTTCTACCCTTTTAACCACAACAACATAACACCGCATCGGAATCTATGGTAGATGACTTCAAAACCACAATCCCCAAATCAAAGGGTTTAAAGCAATCCAATTCTACATTTCTTCAATTTCGATTTCGATTTCGATTTCAATTTCAATTTCGCTATTGACTCAAATTCTTCTTCTCGTTCTGAATCGAAATCAAACAGCACAATTACGTGTTACATACGCATCGTTAAACTTCGATTCCGACAGGTAATTTGACCTTGATCTATGCTAATTTCTGCTTAATCTTTGCAATTATCTCGTTTCCCTTGTTTTCGCTTGCAAATCGGTGTTTTGTTGTGTGTAATTGTGGTTTTCGCCGTGATTTGGTCCGATCTTCGTGGGGTTTAAGCTAAACCTCCGCTTTTTGTCCAATCTTCCTATGGTACGGAGATCGGATCTGATTCGTGTAATTTGTAGTTCTTTTTGTCTGATCTCGTTGGATTTACATATTTTTTGCTATGTGATTGAAATATTGCTATTGATAATTTTACGATCTGATTATGGGAAATCGGTTGAATAATCACGGTGATATCGAATTTTTGTTTAGTTTAGGAAAATTATGAATTTTTTTTGTTATTAATTATCTGTGGGCACCCTTTTGTTCAGATGTTGATGTTATGTTCATAAATGGTAATTTATGTTTGTTGGCATTCATGATCATGTGGCTCTTAGAAGTTAGAACATTTCTATTCAAGTAATGATTTTGTTTCTTGATTGATCATGAAGGATGATATGGATGTTAATTATTTGATTTAATGACACAGCACGCGCGATCAGTGATTCGATCGGTGGATGATTGATCTCTTTATTAGCATGCATGCCTAAGATATGGTGTTGAAGAAGAGGATATATGATGGAGGATTTCATGGTTTACTGGCTCCTGTGATACCTAGAGCTCCAAGATCCTTAAGGGTAATTAGTGTTATCTTAATATCATATTTCTTGTAGAAATGTTAACTTATTTCTAACGATGTGTTTCGTTTGTTTGTTTTAGAGGAGGCGTTTGCGCAACAAATCTTTGGAAGACAGTGAAATTTGTGCTTTTGAGTTATTAGCAGCTGCAGCGGACAAGTTATTACAGGAACAGGAGAGCGAAAGTTCTACTTCTAGTATTGGTTCAAAAGGAAAGGAACAAACTAGCATTCATGACGAAGGCGCCAAACATGAACAACTTGAAGTTAAAGTCAATGTTGAAGCCAAACCTATAATATCAGATCATCATGATCCGACTAGCGGTGTAGAGAGTGAGCTTGATGCTCAACCGACTAATCTAGACCCTCGAGTAAAACAGTTGCCACATTCCGAGGATGATTCTGGTTCGGATCATGCTTCTATTGTTACAAATTCTGATTTCGTAAGAAAAGTCAGTACTAGTTTGATAATGGAAGCCGTTGAAGACAAACAAGGTAATATATATGATGTTAAGTTTGGTGATAATAGAGCTGAAATACATCCCGAGGACATAGAGAAACAAAGTGAAGGGTTGACTTCAGTCAAGACCTACCATTCGAAGGGCCGTTTGAAACCATGTGTACATACCAACCTGTCAAACAAGTCATATACTAGTGTACATGCACCCTTTTATAAGGATAGGGGAAATGTGAATATAAATATTAGAGATGATGATGAAAAATATCTTAGGTATAATAACTGTAACAACACCAGATTGAGGGTGTTTGGCTCACGATCACGTGCTAGATATAAAAGAATGAGGAAGATGATGCCTTCTAGATACTGGAAAGTTTCTCGAAAGCTGAAAGAGTATGAACTCCCGAACAGGACTAGTAAGTGGAGTATTATAAAATACATAATATTTATAGTCTTTGCATGGCGTTTAAGTATTTCTTCCTTTTACAGGTGGTGGGGTTAAATCTTTTTACCATAAAAGGAAAACTATATACATGAGAGAACGATTTCAAGCCGATGCTGCAAATAAAAGGCGGAAGTTGTTTCATCATAGCTCAAAAAATGCATACATAAAGGAGACAGGTAGCGACAGCGTATCTAATTTAGTGAAGTTTAGCATAAAGTCATTTAAAGTTCCAGAACTGTATGTTGAGGTCCCCGAAACTGCAACAGTAGGCTCACTGAAGGTATTATATAGAATTACAATGGACCCGTGAAATAATTTGCATGTGTTTTGGTTCTCATTATGCAAATTATTTGTTACAGAGGAGTGTGATGGAAGCTGTGAAGGCTATTTTACATGGTACATTACATGTAGGGGTAGTTGTTCAAGGGAAGAAAGTTAGAGATGACAACATAACACTACAACAGTCTGGGATTACCCAAAATTGTAACCTTGAAACTCTAGGATTTACGTTGGAGTCAAGCTTAACTGAAGCTTCTCCATTTCTTGCGCAGAAAGAAACTTCATTCAGGTAATGCATGCTTCATAGTTTACTAAAAGATTTAGGAAAAAATTGGAATTTTGATGCTTAGTTATTAGTGTCATAAGGTTGATTTGGGTAAGTTTTATTAGCTAAATGGGTTGATTTGGATCACTCGAGTTTTACAGTGGGTCAAAATGGGTCACTCTTATAGAAGTAGCTAACTTAAAACGGGTTAAAATGAGCCAGTATAACGCACCGCCAATATAACTATTGTCTTACTGTCAGGGGTCCTGCCAGTCCTATTATCGATGAGTATATCTCAAAATCTTCACCGGATCCTCCTTCTCCTGTGGCTAGTTTGGACACCCATCTTGAGAAGATTGAAATAAGTAATACTTTTGCAACTGAAGTTACAACACAAGAACCAATGGAAGATTCAAAAGCTCTTGTGCTTGTTCCACCACCGAATGCTGAGGTACTCTCTGTTGTCCCATTGACTGAAAAATCGAACAAAAGATATGAATTTTCACAGAGAAGAACAAGGAGACCGTTTTCTGTATCAGAAGTAGAAGCACTTGTGGAAGCTGTTGAAACCCTTGGAGCCGGAAGGTATGAATATTATTATCAAAATCTTTGTGTTTATACAATAATATTGGTTCTAATTAACATCTAACTGCAATAATATTCTGCAGATGGCGTGATGTTAAAATGCGTGCTTTTCATGATGCAAACCATCGGACTTATGTTGATTTGAAGGTAACAAATCCATGTTCTGCAGGTCAGGTAACGGGTCAAGTTGGGTTGGCTTGCAACGCTATAACGTCAAATTGTTTAATTTTGCTATTACACAATTAGTGTATCATATCTGATGACAAAAATTTTATACCTTTAATAATCCAACTTTATCTAGAAAATGGTTTTGGAGATTTTATGTGTTTAAAATGCACTTTGAGCAACGGTTAGCATGTTTAACCCATTTAAGTCGTTTCCTTTCTAGCTTATTTTTCTGATTGACCTATCGGTTATGTCAATCAAGTGTTGGATACCCCTATTAACCTCTTTAGTGTGGCCGTTTGAATAATAAATAAGACGATTCACATCTTCATTTCAGGATAAATGGAAAACATTGGTTCACACAGCAAGCATCTCGCCTCAACAAAGAAGGGGAGAGCCTGTGCCCCAGAATCTTCTAGACCGAGTGCTCGCAGCACACGCTTACTGGTCTCAGCATCTAGCTAAGCAACCTGTGAAGAATCAGAAGACTTTGGAGGCTCAGATGTAAAGTTAGTGATGATGTCGAAATATTTTAGGGGGGGAGGGTGGGTGGTTTAGGAATCTTGATTAAGTTGGTGGGACTGTAAATTGTTAGGGAGTGGAAATAATATCAATCTAACACAAGCTGTAAGATTGCTCGTCTGATTTAGTAGATACCTTTGTGCATTTTGTAAATTTTCTTAGATATTTTATTTCATTGTGATGCTTGATTATTGCTTGGATTTGTTTCTGTTTTTGATTTAGTGGGTTTGTGTGATGGAAAAATGATATAAATGTTTAAACGTTAATCCAAAGATGAATCTGACTCGGGCATAAGAGTCTAGCCGAGTAGCAGAGTCTAGGCTTGTCTAAGCTCAAACTCGACTCGTTTAAGTTTAGAGATGAGAGTAGAGCGAAACTCTAGTTTGAGATGACTTGTTTAAGTTGGGAGAGCTTTAGCTTGAGCTTGGCTTATTTTCAATATTTCTAAAGCTTGAGGTTGGTTTTTGAGTAATTTTCAAGCTTGGGTTAGACTTAGCTAGCTTTTGTTTTTTGAACGACAAAGGCATTTTATTAAACTAGCAAGGAGCTAGAGAAACGTTCATATAATATAAGCAGACAAATTAAAATCACACCAATTACCCCAATCTAAAGATTTAAGTTTACCTCTATGTTTCACCCACATGAATGATGACACTAAAATGTCCCCGAACACCAATTCCAAGTCCCGATTTCTTCTGTCCAAACATCTATCATTCCTCCACTTTCATATATGCCAAATTGTTGCTTGAATAATCAAGTAAATTATGTTTTTAAACGCCATGTTGCCATTGATATATTGAGGAGAATCTAATAGCTCTTTCAAATTTGTATTTGATTGAAAATTACAACTGCACCATTTTTTAACATGTCCCCACAAATGTTTTATCAATCTACATTGGGTAAAAAGATGATTTGTTGTTTCAAGATCAGCACCACAAGTCGAGCATGTTGTATTCTCAACCTCGATATTTCTCTTTGCAAGACTCACCAAAGAAGGGATCTTGTCTTGTATTGCTCTCCAAACAAAAGTTCTAACCGTTATGGGAATCCAATTTAACCAAACAAAATCTGATGAAGCATCCGGAAACAATCCTTTATTAATTTCTTTTTTTAGACTCGCAACTGTAAATAACATTCCACCATCTGAACCCCTTTGAAGATCGACCGAATGGAGAAAGGCAATAATAGAATTAAACTCTTGAATTTCTTGCAGATGGGAAGGGGGCCTCTTCAAGAATTTTTCATTGTCAACAAGATCAAATCTGACAATGATCAAATCTTTCTTTAACGGTCGCCATTTTGTTTTTTTCAAGCGAAAATAGCTTAGGAAAAGTGGACTTTAAAGGCCCTATTGCACTCCAATTATCAATCCAAAATTTAGTTGAAGATCCATCCTCTAAATTGCATTTAATCAAGTCATTTAAATTAACATTCATATCCAATAGATCAACTGTAGTTTTCATTATGTTTCCCCAAACTCCAGAAATAGCTTTTCTCCATGGAATAGGTCCAAAATTACGAGTAAAGCCGTGGATGGCATTTATCAATTTGACCCGTAAGGATTCCGGGTCGGTTTTGTATCTCCAGATCCATTTCCCCAAAAGAGCAAAGTTGGCAGCCATGATACTACCAATTCCCATACCCGTGAGATGTTTAGGCGAAATACATCTTTGTCATCACTAAAATTTTATATACATGTACAATCTTTTTACTTTAATAAAAATAATTAAATAGGACATGTGACGGCATCACATTTCTCATCACTAAAATTTTTTCGTTTTTCTCCTCATTTAATTAATTACATTAATTACTAATAATATCAGTTCATTTTTGTTTAGATTAAAAATAGTTTTTAACATATTAAAAAACATCTTTTTATTAATGTTATTTGTAAAGAAATAATTTTTTTCTAAAATAAGATTTTTTTTTAAAACATCAAATTTTTTACAGATACGATATATTTTAAAATTAGTGTTTTTATAAGTAATATTTTTATAAACTAAAAATAATTAAAATTGGGAGTTATAATAGGGAAATTTTTAAAACTGATATTTTCTTAAAACGGCTTATTCTAAAATAAAATATTTAATTTTTTTTGTAAAAAACAAAAAAGTTTGAAAACAAAAGTTTAAGAATTTGATACCATTATTTTATTACTTATAGTCTTTATTCATACGTAATTTCAATCACATCTTTTTTAAAATATCGTTATATAATAAACTTTTATTTTATTTGATGTCGTGATTGTCCGTTGTTCCCTTTATATTATTTGATTTATTCAAACCGTCTAATATACGAGTTTACTAAAGCTGGATATTTTTTATATGTATAGCCTGATATACAAGCTCGTTTATTAAATGAGCCATTGAGCCCCAATATAGATTCAAACTTGAGGTTGTTTAACTTTGACTAGATTCAAGTTTTTAGCAAGTGAATTACAATCATCTCATGAGCGGTTGAACTCGTTTACAACTCCGCATCTGACCAAAAAATCAAGAAGGTATACCGCGTATGATAGGACAAATTGTTTAAATTATCACGTATCAGTTGTTAATGTTTTAAGTCCTCCAATATTCCTTTTAAAAATAACACTTACCAATTATTGGTTAATTTATCTCGTTGAATCGTCTACGTTTTAATATTAAAGTGCACATTTTCGTCCTTTCTAGGCCCACTCTTGTTGTGCCAACAACTATGAGATGGTGACACACTCAAATGTTAGATGTTGATTCATTAAAATTTAATATAAAATAAAGACACTATGGATAACTTTATTTTATGTTAGGCCACTTATTAGTTCACTTGATAACTATCAATATACTACTAGAATAATGTTTATGTTCAATAATGTGAATAAGTTTTAGTTAATCATGTTACACAAATGTACATTTGTTTAATTTAAATTATCTCTCTTTGTCCTTTTATATTAATAAAAAGTAAATTATTGATCGGATCCAAGATCACTTATATAATATTAACTTTATTAGTAATTTACTAATTCTATATTTTTAATTTGTGATCTTATTTTATTACAAAACAAATTCTCTTTTACTAATCATGAAAGCGTGTTGTTCCTTAATTGGTTTCTTCGAATTCGCATACCATTATTTAGAGTTTTATTCCAAAGTAGTGTAGTTAAAAATTTAATTTACCAAAATGGTGTATCTTGAAAAATATTTATCAAAATGGGATGAGAAACAATAGAATTTCAAAACTACAACATTTTGGTAAATATTTTTTAAAGCACACCATATTGGTAAATACATTTTTTAATTACACTACTTGAGAAAAAACTCCATTATTCATCCTCATTTGTATAATTTTAAAAAAATTATATTTACCTATTCTTTTTCTAAAATCTCTCACATCTCATTCCTCGGATCTATCCTTATATCGATTAAACTAGTGAAAATGTCCGCGCGTTGCAGCGGTACGGCTGTTGCGTGATTTTTTAGGAATTCGATTTTAATCAGTATCAGCTTGGTGCATTATGACGTAAATTAAAAAATCAAAATATAATTATTGAAAAATTAAATGAAAGAAAACAATTATATATATTACAAAAGTCTTTAAGACAACTATATTATTCCAACAAGATTAGTGAAAACATGGGTAGTATATGTGATCGGAAATCACTTATTACCTAGATTTTAGGGGGGTTCGTTTATGAATGTAGGTTTGAGTTTTATAATTCTCGGAGACAACTTTTTGTGACGATTTGCATAGACCGGAGAAAGTTAATGGAGAAATTGTCATCACAAATTATCATCTTGATTGTTATTAAACTGTTAACAACCAGCAAGTGAAAGGGGAAGAGGGATTAGTGCTCAATCGCAATGAATGAATAATATTGTAAGTAAATAGTGGTTTTGTTTGGCCACGTGTATATGCTTTAACATTTGTATTATAAGCATCATATGTTATACTTTATTGTAAGGACACAAATGGAATAAAATGATTAATTTTTTGAAATTTAAGCATGACTTTCTATATATCCATATATAAAATTATCATTATATCCTCCTTTCACTTTTATTATAAAAAGAGTTAATTACATAAATAGTCCCTATGGTTTATTTAAAATAATATGTTTAGGTACTAAAGGTTTTTTGTAACAGGTTGGGGTATTATGTTTACAATTTTGTAACGAGTTAAAGTATTAAGACTAACAGACGTTAGTTTTTCTGTTAAATTTGAATAAAATGACTAAAGTACCCTTTAAGTGACTACTTTTGTAACTCTATCTTTCTTTTCTAATCAAAGGACTATTTGTGTAATTGGTATAAAATAAATTAAAATTTCAACCCCAAGCAACATCCATCGTCTTCCAATTTCAGACCATAAACCCAATTACTGCTGCCGCCTACCATAGTCGCCGCTCACCATCGCCACCGCCCACCATCGTAATTGCCCACTTTTGCTACCACACATCATATTTCTCACATCATCCTTGTCTTCAACCCCAAAGCTTTTTCTCAAAACCTTAAAACTCAAGTTGGGGATTTTTTTTAATTTAGGGCTTGTAGATAGAGCTTTTTCTTAAAACCCTAAAACTCAAGTTCGATGAAAGATGAAGCGGGTTTGGATGGTGCGATGTGGTGATGATTTGATGATTGTGAAGGTAGGATGGTGGTGACGATGTGATAATGGTGAGATGGTGGTGGTTATGCGATTGATATGGGTGGTGGTGCTAATGGAGGTGGCGTCGGTGGTAACTATAGTGGTAGTGTGGCGGTAACTGTAGTGGTGGTGGTGAAGATAACTATGAAGATGGTGTTCATGGTGTTGTTGTTGTTTCGTTAACGATCTGAAAACATGGTGGTGGTGAAGACGATGCGATGGCATGGTGATCGGCGGTGGTGGCTGGTGGTGGTCGGCGGCGGTGGCCGGCTGCGATGGCCAGCGGTGGTCCTTGGAACTAAAGGGTAATTCAATACATACATATATATATATACATATATACATACATATATATACATATATACATACATATATATATATTAAATTACCCAAACAACCCCTCATTTATATTAAATGACATAAACAGTTCTTTTAAGTTACATTAGTGGTCCTTGTAAATGAAAAGACATAAATACCCTTAGATTTAACAGAAAAACTAATGTCAGTTAGTGTTAATACTCAAACTTGTTACAAAACTAAAAGTGAGTACTCAAACTTGTTACTTTTTTTGTTTAATACTCAAACCTGTTATTTTGGATAAACCACAAAGAACATTTATGTAATTAACTCTTATAAAAGATATAAATAAATATTAAAATTATTAAACTCACTTTATCCCCCTAGAAAAATATTAGTATTATAGTTATTATCAATATGAAGATATATATAAGTTATATACTTAAATATTTAAATAAAATAATACTTAATTTAAATATATTTAGTTATAAAAATATAATTGGTAAATATAAAATTACATGTCAATTTCTAGTATCATAAATAAAATAAAATGTAATAAAGTGAATTAAATAATATAATATTATTAAATAATGTATTAATGATGTTTATTAAATACATGAAAGAGACAATGATAAAAATATCAAGCTATACAAAATTTAATGGATAAATTTACCATATTATCCCTAAAATGTCTTAAAATCTTAATCATTATCTATTTTACCCCTCTTAAATGCATTGCACTACTTTTTACATATTGCTTCAAAATTTGTATGTTTGGCAAAATTACATATCTATCCAAAGAGATGTATTATATAGTAGTATAGATATAAATATTTAAATAAAATAATAATTAATTTAAATAGTATGTAGTTATAAAAATATAATTAGTAACTATAAATTTACATGTTAATTTATATTATTATAAATAAATAAAATTTAATGAAGCGAATTAAATAATATCATATTTTTAGATAATGTATTAATAATGTGTATTAAATAATACAATAATTAGAAGAAGTTAATTAAATGGGGGCAAAAGTAAAACTATTACATAAAATACTTGTACTCTATGCTTAAAATATTGTATATGTGTCTTACACTTTGAATGAAATCACCATATAGTAGTGAATTAAATAATATAAATAATATCATATTATTAAATAATGTATTAATAATATGTATTAAATAATACAATAATAAGAAGAAGTTAATTAAATGGGGGCAAAAGAGAAACTATTACATAAAGTACTTGTACTCTATGCTTAAAATATTGTATAGGTGTCTTACAGTTTGAATGAAATTACCATCTTATTCTTTAATATGTATTATATAGCAGTATAGATAACAATTTATTTTTATTTTAATATTATTGATTTTTATTTCATTCACATTCACTTATAAAAAATATTACATAAAAAAGTAATATTTGAAAGGATGAGAAGTATTACTACTATATAATACAAAACCTTGGGATAAATTAGTAATTTCTTTTTTATTTTAAGACTTCATATGAAAAGTCATAGTGTATTTTTGTTTTTCTCTCTAGATTTTGTCCATATTTTCCCCTTATTTGATAAGAGTTTTTACTTTTAACATATTTGTTTTAATTGATAAAAGTTTTTACTTTTAATATATTTGTTTAAATTGATATCCATGCCCTATAAAATACCATATATTCAGTAATAATATCATAACGATATAATAACGAATCGTCAAAGCATCTGTAAATATCAACTATATTGTGACGTGTCTATGTCATTAAAATCACCAAAACCAAAAAAACTATAATTGTGACGTTCTCGTATAGGTTCAAAACCAAACCCGCAGCAAAGCGCGGGTCTAATCCGCTAGTCTCTAATATTACGAAGATGGATTATAGGGATGACGTGAATGTTTTAATGATTTTCTGATGGATGAGAAAGGGGATGGATTATTAATGCTCTTATAGCATTTGTAGTCTATTTTTCATTCTTATCCTTCTAATTTACCAAAAAAAAACATTATTTTCTAAACCTCTAACATCGCATTCCTAGTACTATCCTTATTATAATTAAACAAAGCTTATTTATTAATTTTAATATTATTTTCTTTTCTTTCACTCACATCTACTTAAAATAATATTAAAAAATACGAGAGATATATAATAAGTCTTATTTTTGGGGGATGATGTTTGTTTTCTCTAAATATATGATGATAGGTTATAGGGACATGAAATAAGATGAAATAAATGTTTTGATAATTTTCTAAAATTTGATGATAATGACGGGAATAAAGGATGGTTTGAAAATGCTTTAAAAGCATCCATAGTTGGTTACATTTCACATCTTATTTTTAATTAAGTATATATTTTTTTAATTTTTCTCTAATATATTTTTTTCCTTCCGGTCACAAATCACAACTATTCACAAATAATATTATAAACTGAATACGAGGAATGAATGATAATCCTAAAATACGAGGGATCAGTATTGTTTCACTTAAAATTATAAAGGATGATAATAAAAATATGAGAGTTGATGTGAGAGTAAATTTACAAGAATTTTCATATTTTTCTATAATTTAAAGATAGAGTCAAATGTGAAAGCCTATGTGAATGCTCTAATCATTCAAACTTGCTCTCAACCTTTGAATTATAATACAGAAAACATAAAAATGTAGTATCCATCTCCGTTTTCATCATCCATATTTTTAAAGAAAACCACCACAACAACAAACTTACTATTCCTTTAAGATCCTATTATTTAAATTTTCTAAAATAAAAATTAATGAACCGACTTATTATATTATTTATTTCTAACTTTAGCACATATCAGACTTTTATGTTTCCTATGTTGCTACTAATTTTCAGTCAACTCCCAAAATCCGTTAGTCGTCTTCTTCACTCGTTTACTTTCTCACGGTCACATCTAGGGTTTCTCTCTCTGCTAATTCTATTTATATTCACTCACACTTATCCTTTGTTTTATGTATCACTTGCTGATCGTCGGATATATAATCTTTTAGCTTTCATCATCAATTCGAATTCACCACGCTGAAATCTCCACTTATGTTCACTCTAATCTTACAATCCGTTGTTCTCTAATGTTTTATTTGATCCTGTATACACACAAAATCACTAGCAAATCTTTTGATCATGAATTTGTGGTACATGATTCGTAGTTGATGATCAAAATTGCTTCTTGGAAATAGTTGATCATGGATGGACGATTGAAGGCGGATAGTGGTTTATCGAATCTGAAAGCATTGAAATCCGACGAATATGCTTCGATTCTGTCGGATCATAGTCTTCTGAAGGCGATGAATTTTAAAGAGTCGGTTACAGATTTGAATTTCGTAAATTTCCCCACGCGTTTGCATGATTTTGATTGTAGTAATTGTATACCTCGATCTAGCTTCAAAGATGAAGGGGATGTTCATGAGGATTCTGATTTTAGTGATTTAGTTCTTAAGTATATAAACCATATGCTTATGGAAGAAGATATAGAGGAGAAGAACTGTATGTTTCAAGAGTCTGCTGCTCTTCAAGCTGCAGAGAAATCTTTCTATAATCTTCTTATGGTCAAAGATCAAGTTCAACATCGCGGTCACAATAAAGATCATGATCGCGATCAAGATCCTACTGCAGAGAAATCTTTTTATAATGTTCTTGTATTGAAAGATCAAGATCAATGTCCTGCTGCAGAATTTATGGGTTTTTCGGGTAGCAACAGCGCTATGGGTCATACAAAGCTTACCTGTGATGTTAGTGAGACTTCTCTTTTACCGAATACACTGATCAATCTTAATTCACAGCCTAGATATCATCCATCTTACAGTCGATTTAACAGTACTAGTAATATCGTTGATGGTTTTGTGGATTCACCTGTGAGTATTTTAAGTTTCCCAGATATGTTTTGTGATAACAGATCCACTAGGAGGTTTCTTCCCAATGGTAGGGTCTTAGATAATGTAGGCACTACTGTCTTTGATCAAAAGGTAGTTAAACTGGAGACGAAACATGAAACTAGCTCCATTGCGGATGGATCAAGAGGGAAAAGGAATCCTTATTCTAAAGATGTTGTTGAGGATGGAAGGACTTCAAAGCAATATGCAGTTTATAGTGAGCCAACTGTGAGATCAAAGATGTTTGATGATGTGTTGCTCTGTGGTGGAGACAAAACTCATCCTTCTCAATGTGAATTTGTGCGCAAACAGACCGCTAACAAGGGTCAACCGGGTCAACTTAAGGGGCCCAACGGGGTGGTTAAAGCGCGTGGGAAGAAACCAAAGGAAGTGGTGGATCTAAGAACACTCTTGAGCCTATGTGCACAATCAGTCTCCACCTTTGATCAAAGGGGTGCTACTGATCTACTGAAACAGATCAGAGAGCATGCTTCACCAACAGGTGATGGGATGCAAAGATTGGCCCATTACTTCTCTGCTGGGCTTGAAGCCCGTATGGCCGGGTCAGAACCGGAATCTACAAAGCCCTTCTTTCTAGGCCCACATCAGCTGTTGATATATTGAAAGCCTACCATTTGTGCCTAGCGTGCTTCCCTTTTACTAAAGTCTCCCATTTTGTATCAAACAAAACTATTATGTCTGTTGCACAAAACAAAACAAGACTTCACATAATAGATTTTGGAATTCTTTATGGTTTCCAATGGCCCTGCCTTATACAGCAACTTTCAACTAAGCCCGGTGGGCCACCCGAGCTTCGAATCACTGGGATCGACTCACCATGTCCTGGTTTTAGACCTTCCCAACGGGTTGAAGAAACAGGCCGTCGGTTAGCAAATTATGCTGAAACATTTGGTGTTCCATTAAATTCAAAGCCATAGCCCAGAAGTGGGAAACAATCAGAATTAAGGATCTTGAGCTTAATGATGATGACACACTTGTTGTAAATTGTGGTTACAGGTTTAGAAACTTACTTGATGAAACAGTCATGGAGGATAGTCCAAGGAATAAGGTTTTGGATCTTATTAGGAAAATGAACCCTGAAATCTTTATACAAGGGATCGTGAACGGGGCGTATAATGCACCTTTTTTTCTAACAAGGTTTAGGGAGGCTTTGTTCTTCTTTTCGTCTTTGTTTGATATGCTCGATGCTACAGTTGACCGTTTGACAGAAGAAAGAATGCTGGTTGAGAAAACGATATGGGGTCGCGAGGCAATGAATGTTATTGCCTGTGAAGGTGGTGAGAGGATTGAACGACCCGAGACTTATAAACAATGGCAGGTCAGGAATCAGCGGGCTGGGTTTCACCAGGTGGCGTTTGATCAAGAAATCGTGAAGATGGTTAAAGATAGGGCGATTTCTGATTACCATAAGGATTTTGTTGTTGATGAAGATGGTTATTGGATGTTGCAGGGGTGGAAAGGGCGCATTTTGTATGCAATTTCTTCATGGGAACCGGCTTAGTGACCATGTTTTGTTCTAGATTGAAGATCGCGGGTTGCTTGGTTTTATTGCAGGGCAAGTTATTGATTTTGTAAGAAATGACAAGTCAACGAGCCAAGGTACTTACTTTGATCACAATATTGATTTACTTGTTGTTATTGGAGAAGTTAAATCATGAATGAGAGTTTTTACTTTGATGTTGTTTGTTTGTTGCAGGGGGATGAGTAATTGAGTAGCAAGAAAGTTGGGTGTTGTTGAATCAGATGGAACAAATGACAAAGTAAGGAAGAATTGTAGTTTGTGAAATGATGAAAGGTAAATGTGTTGTAACACGCGTTGCTAATTGTTAGTAACTAGTTAGGCTGGTCCTCTCTATGTCATCCATGTCGTGTAAAAAACATATAAAATGTATTCTAGGCGACAAAAAATGATTGGCAATAGGCCACCGGCGTTGCTAATTGTATGTTATATAATAGCAACTAGTAGAGATTAAATCTCATTTTATTACCCTTGTAATAATCTCAGTCTTAAATTTGAATTTCACTCTAGATCTAGGGATATGATTTGCATATAGTTTTGAACCACAAAGATATAATAAGAGAGATGTTATAAGATGTAAAAAAACTAGGTATGACTTGTATAAAATAGATGTATGAAAAATTGTATGCAAGTTTTATTCTTTTAGGGTTGGTGACATCAATTATCCTCAAAAAGTTCTTCAGAGTAAGATTTTCTCATCTGAAACTAACAAATCACACTCATTTGTGATCGAATTAACCGTCTCGTCAACTGCTGCTAATGTTTTAGTTTTGTAAATTATAATTAAACTGTTTATTAATTACTAGATTGATTGTTTAATGGTTGATGAATTGATTAATGACCTTAATTTTTTAAAATCGATTGAGTTTACCAGAATTTGTTAAAATACATGTTAACTAGTATATAATAGATTTATGTTAAAATTTTTAAACTTTAAATTAATTAAAAGTTTTCTTAAGTGTCAGCGTCAAAACTTCATTGTAACTTGTGTCGTCTACTAAACACACACAAAATTTAAACAAAAAATGAAAAAAAATCATGGCGCATGTTAGACCCCATGAAAAACATAGGTTTGCCCTTGTGTTTAAACAGTTTTGAGTTTTGACAACATCAAAGGCCTTGGCTAGTATTGTTTCAGTCATATGGTAATTAGAGTCCAAATTTAAAGAGTAAAAGTATTGGTTCATAAAGAATAACCAGAAAAGGTAGCTTTGGTGGATCTAACCCAATGATATTGTTCTTGGAATACCAAATTTGGAATTATCAATTGGATAGTGATTTTATTGGATGTATGAATGATAATCCACTGCCTCTCTGACCAATAGTGTGTTCTAAATTTGTCAAAACTAGAATTCTCATATAATTTTGCATTTATTTACACTTGTACTAGTATGATATATGACATAGACATACATATGCGTGTACATACATATACACAACACGTATGCATGCATATACATGAATAAACGTGTAACGCACATATTACACATATACATACATTCACATAGATATGATATACTAGCCAAATTAACATCGATAGACGTTTTGAAGCATACTAACATTAATAAAAAAATACTGGACTAGCTTTGTTATCTTAGTCTAATTAGTTAACTGTTAATGCATGAATATTAGATTTAGCTTCGTTATTGGCAAAATTTAGTAAATTGTTTTGCAAAGTCAAATAAAAACTGAAATATATAAAGTGACATTTAAATTACAATGACCATTTAAATTACAATGACCATTTGTAATAAGATACAAACATATTATATTTAGTGACCGTATTAAATCAAAATTGCACATAAAAAATGTAACTACACATATTTTACTAACAAACACCTAAATGTTACCGTATCTATATCATTGTTCCTAACACACATTATTACTAATTAAATAACTTACACTAACTTATTATAAACGGATTCAAAATCTTAACATAAATAAACACTTCAGAACTCTAACTCCAAATGTTTTTAACATTGAACGTAACCCACCGTGACAACTTACAACACATATACAAGTAGTGATTACTTTATTCCTACGTAGATTATACTATTCATAACCATGCGTAAACATTAATTAAATCTCACAATAACTCCAAACCGACGATCATCCGATCACATTCACACCCACCATCACCTGTGCAGCCTCCACCACCATATTCACTCGCCACGTGGATCCATAGCATCCACAAACACATAAAGCAACCCACCTCCATCACTAACCATTATCCATATATTATTATAATCTAAAGCGCGCCAAAAAAGTTCATGGTGGGCCCACCTTCCCCCCCACTCCACCTGACACCTGTACCCCACATCAGCAAATCCCCGCCTCCTCTTTCGCCACCTAGGATCCACGTCAGATTGCCGCGTTTTTTGACTTCTTCGCAAGTCAAAATGTCTCTTCAGGAAGAAGCTAGAACCCCATTCAAGTGGTTATAAACTTACAAATTTATAATTTGAATCCACCACATCACAATTCACAACTCACCACTTGTCACAATTCACATAGAATTAAAGTTACTCTTTTTTTATTGTTTGATCTGATGATATCGACTGACGGTAACGTGCTGGTGGAAGAAGGTTGCAGGACTCCGAAGCGAAGCGAGTGTGAGGTTCCGGCGAAATGCCCGCCGGCGCCGAGGAAGAAACATGTGTTTTTGAAGCAGAGGGATCCGCCGGAGAATGGGTACTTTCAGCCACCGGATCTTGAGGTTTTCTTTGCCATGGGTCGGAGAAGAGAAACGTGTGTTTGATCATTGTGTAATTTATGGTTTTGTTTGTTAGCTTCAACAAATTTGTTCTTCTTTGGATTTCAATTTGTAATTAGTTGTCATGTTGGTTGAATTCAGAAACTCTAAGAACTTTTTCTTAAGATGTAAATTTTTTTTACGGCAAATGCACGATTCTGTTTCAGAGAATATGTTTGTTTCATTCGTATCCACCTATTCGTTTTTTTGTCGGAAACGCACCACCAACCCCTAACCCTTATAGGAAGAAACTCACAACAGAAAATTTTTTTAGCTTAACCCTTAGTAATTTTACTTAAATTGAGACTTAAACTTCAAAAGGAGAATATAATTTATCAGTTTATCGTTAGATGAGTGTATTATCTTATTATTTTTTTAATTATCATTAATCTTTTGAGCTTGTTTGTTAGTGCTTATTTAATTTCTGATTGGATATTAGGATAGCTAACAATAATTTATAATTATTACTGGTTGGTTAGTCTTATTAATAATTCTTCATCATTAAGATTTGGTTTTTGTAGAGAAAAATATCATTTGTTTTGAGTATGTTTGAATTTTTTCACATGTCACATATTTTGATTATTTTAAAAAAGAATTATGTAAATTGCTTATAATTAATGGTCTATATAAAAAATTAGATTTTAATATCCATATACTTTAACATATTGGCCAATTAATCAATATTGACAATTTATTCAATAAAATTCTTAACTTTTATTTTTTTGTCAATAATAATCACACACATATATATTTAAGTAATACAATTGTTAACTTTACTCAATCATAGATTTACATTTAAATTTAAATTTATTTTAACTAATAAGAATGATTATGAATGACATGTGGAAGGTGTATGAGAAACTGAGTGCAATCAAATATAAATCGGAAATTCTATAACGATTACGCGAGTGAAATTGCATTAACAGTGAAAATAAAAAATAAAAATATTATGGACTAAATCATCAACTGATAAATAATAGTTTGTACTATTCCCCAGATACACTATTGAATGGCAATTTTAGAAGGAACTAATCTCGTAAAGCAATAGCATATTTCATTTTTACTGAAAATACTATTTATATTTGTTTGAAAGTAAATTTGGCAATAATATCATCAGCTCTACACAAACCAAGTAAAAGGGATCAATTATGAATTTAAAATCTTTTCTTCGTAGAAAATATAAACTTAAATCCAAAGTTTACAAATTCAAAAAACAATAATCCATTTTCCAAAAGAAAATAGATATTCGACTGAAGATCACATAGAAGTTTAAGAATAGAATAAACATTCATATTAATTGTTATTTGACTTATTTGTGATATATAAAACGACTATACATCTTTCATTCTATCTAATCAGTACTATATAAAATTGAATATACAATTCTTTCAAAGATTATTGATTTTGTATAAAAAATGCGCTATATACAATTTATTGTGATTACAAGTTACTTTTAAAGTCATGACTTATGAAAGCAGTTCACAAAAGATTGGAAATTTGGATGCTGCAATACTATGTTTCGAACTTTCGATCATAGGCCTTGAAGTAGAGGTGGGCATAAAAACGGGTTCGGACCCGACCCGGACCCGGGTACGGGTAGTATCCGATGGGAGGTGTACCCGGGTTGGACCCGTTTAAACCCGTACGGTGAACCGGTTTTAGATTTTGAGTTTTTTTAGCGAACCAACCCGAACCGGCCCCGGCCCGATTGAACCCGGTACTAAACCCGGTGTTGGACACACAAGAAAAGAAAAGAAGAAAAAAAAAACTAAACCCGGTATTGGACCCGGTTTCAGACCCGACCCGACCCTACCCGGGTATAACGGGTAGGGTTTTGACGATGGTGAATCCGACCCGGGTTCGTACATGGGTTCAGCAATACCCGGATAAAAAAAAACCCGATTGGGCCTAACCCGGTTTGTACTCTGTTTTAGATACGGCCCAATACCTGGTTTGTCACCTCTGCGGGCTATCATTAACTGCATTACAGGCTAGTGAGCGAGCCAGGCCCAATATGTTGCAGGCGTTACTAATGTGTTGTGTTTATTTAACAACGCTCCACAGGATGAACAATACGTAAAAACAAAAAATTAAATTATCATAAAGAACATGCTAATTCACATGTATTTAAATTTTGTCTATGTAATCGTGTGTAACGAGTTTAAATGAGACGAGAAAGCCCCTATGCCCAATGGTTTTACTTTCAACTTTCAAACTTCTTATAACACTTGTGGGATGTGAAAAAATTGACTTTATTGGCTTCGTAAACATTTGAATCAAATGGGGTTTAAAGAGAGGATGCAACATTTCTTTTCTTTTAAGGTTGTGATCCAACATCTCTTAAAGAATTTCGGCCGATAAGCTTGGTTGGTTGCATGCCAAAGGTGATCTCCAAAATCGCTCGTCGGTTTAAAAAGTTTCTAAATTCCATCACTGACAATGAACAAACAACGTATGTTGAAGGTAAAAATTTCTTTGATGACCAGTTGATTATTAATGAAACCCAATCATGGGCAAAAAGACCAACAAGAAACATGTTTATTTAAAGTTGATTTCATACAAACTTCGGATTCGATTAACTGAATTTTTTTTAATACATGTGATGGAATAAAATGAATTAATTGGGTTTTGGGTTGCTTGAACTCATGAGAAACAACGATTTTAGTGAATGACCCCCTTACCTTCATTTCTATTTATAATAGCAATAGAGGGTTTAAACGTAATAATGAATAATGCCATTGAAAATAATATATTTTATGGGATCAAACTTACAAATAACATACATGTTCTATCGCAAGTAATGTGTCAGATGATGCATTATTTTTGTGAGATTGGTCACCTTCCAAACTTCTAAATTTCGAACCATTCTTACAACGGTTCAAAAATATATTGAATGGTTGCAAGCCACAAACATCTCTTAAGCCTGTTTGGGTAGTTTACGAATGTATTACTTATCGGATTTTAAAGCTATAGATATTATGAATCTCTTTTTTGTTGGAAGAAAGGCAAAGAAATATAATACCAATATGATCATTTTAAGTAATAGTTCAGATCATAATAAGGATTCTAAGTTTTTAATAATAGTGATCGGTGTAAACTTATTTTACCTTACATTCATATTCTGAACATTCTTTATCATGATTCGTATAGTATCCAGACTTCCTAAATCTTAAGAGATCAATAAATTATTCTGAGTGTGATTTGTTTAGTTCATTTGAAGGATGATTGATTGCGTAAACACCTAAGTATGGGATTTCTATTGTTTATTAGTAGAATCAGCATGACCAAGTTAGGTGTAAATGGAATTTTTTTTTTTTTGTGAAAGTTAATAACTCGCCCGTTATTGTTAATTCGTAGATCATTCTAAAAACTCGTAGGGACTCACTGGGCCTTTTGAAAATCCACATACTATCTAATCCATTTCTATAACAATTACTAACATTCTTATGAAGCTAAGCATAATGTGTGGTAATGACTTGTTATATATGAAAATCGTAATGCTTTTAATGATTTTCAAAAAATACCTATGCGAGAGAGAGGGGGTCACTTCGAATCGATTTGTGCATGCAAATAGTAAAGGTCTCTCAGAACCAAACTATGTTCCATGATCATAACAAATATGATAATAAGGTTTGAGGATGAGTGTTATGTAAAGTGTAATAATGTATACATAAATGATGGTTCATTCAATAACATCACGTCTGCAAACTGAAGACTATGTGTACTACCTAAATGAGGGTGATAAATAATTTTTTTTTACTTTAAAAACAAATTTATATCCACTTCAAAAGCCAAAAGAGTGAGAAGTTTCATCTTATTACAAAAGTCAATTCCCCTAAATTTATAAAATCACAAAAATTTAAATTTCAACTTATTAGGCTCCGTATAGTATCCAGATGAGGGTGACCAAAAAGCGTTGTAACGTAAGTGTTATGTAGGTTAGTGAGTGTGAGTAAAAAAGGAGTTGTTGGTTAGTAAGAGTGAGCAAAATTAGAAGTGTGATGTGATATAATATAACTGTATAATATTTTAAAAATTATAAAAAGCAATTGTGTCTCATCACTGTGTGTGTGGTTAAACCAAACCCCACGACACAGTGTTCTTTAGGTGATGAGATACCATGTAGGTGCTCACGCGCTCCGTCATACAATACTAAACATGACTTTACAAGAGTCCGTAACCATTCGTGATTTGATTTAATTACCGTAAATTAAGAATTTTAGTTCGTAATTTTTATGAGAAAATTCTCAGAATGTCTAATTCAAACAAATATCCTTTAAAATGTCTCTAGGAGACAAGGCATCTACCCCTCTAGAAGTAGGGGTCGACGCCTCTACAGATAGACGCAGGCGCTTGTAGAACGGACGAGTCGGAACTGGATACCTGTCCAGACAAGCAGGCACTTGTAACCAACAGGCGAGCGCATGTACCCATCACTCGGGCGTCTGTTCCCATGCAACAATGATGTCAATTGCAAAGAGGCGGCGACGCATATGCTTTGAACACGTACAAACGACAACGGCACAACGCCCTATTCGGTAGGGACATTTTGATAGATATTTATGGGGAAAATTCTTAAAATATCTATTTTTCCTTACTTTCCCCCAAAATGTCCCTTTCCTTACTTTTTCTCCAAACTTCCACTTGAAAAAATGTTTCTTATAATGTCCCCTCCAAACAAGGCGTTGACGCCTTTAACAAACAGGCGTGTGCGCCCGGCCACTTAAAATCATACACTTGTCTTTTTTTAGTTTCTAAACTTTGGTTTATTGTGATTTTTTATTTTGTGGAGGCGGCTGTCTGTGTTGTGATTTAAAAAAACAACATTTTGTTTAAGGACACGTGTATGATTTTGAGTAGTCCGCTATACAAACGCACACATATGTCGCTAGATGCGTTGACGCTTTATCTGGAGTGGAAATTTAAGAAGAAATTACTTGGGAGGAGGGGACATTTTAAGAAATATAAAAAAAAAGAACGAAATGTTTTGAGAATTTTCCTGGAGGGGATATAAATAAAGAAAAAGTAACAATTTGGGAATTTTTCATTTTTTGAATATATTGTACATGTATGTCAGAGTTCATAGATTCCTCGTCCTAACAACTCAGGACTTGTAATATCAAAAGTCAGTGGCTTTCATGTTTCCTGCATCTTCATCATCATGATTTGAAGTGATGGCATCCTTTAAATATTAAAAAATCTCAAAAAGTAGAAAAGATCAGTATAATTTTTGTTTCCATTTTGCATCAGTGAAATTTGATTTGTAAAAATCCTTAAACAATAAGATCAGTATTTTTAGTTTTATAATCTGTTTTGAAATTTATTCGTATATTGTATAAAACCTAAAATATCATTTATATCTCTTCCGTTCAGTGGCGAAATCCAGAAATTTTTTTCGTGAGGGCGGAGGTTTTTAAGGGTAATTTGTTTATCACAATATAATATATTTTTTTGTCCGGTTCGGGTCAGATCAGGTCGGATCCGGTTTATTACCGAAAAACATCGTTAAATGGTCCCTAAAATCTTGCATTTTCATATATATCAAGAACTACATTAAAGCAATTATATTCATAAAAATGGTTATATATGATGTTTAAGACAATTATACTCATAAAAGTGATGATATGTAATATGTGTGAAACAATTATACTTATCGTTAAAATGGTTCCCAAACTCTTTAATGCCGAAAAACACATATTTGAGAACAATGTCGGCCAATATAAATTTAGCTTGCTTAATAATAAAAAACATTTATCTCGATATAATTTTTTTTCTTCTAATTACTTGATTATTTGAGGGTGCAAGTACTAAAAATCTACTGGGTTATAGACCAAGGTTAGCGAGAAAATATGATTCGTTAAACTGTAACTCAATTATAGTTTCACCCCCGACAATGTGTTTGAGGCATTATTGTTTTCTCTTCAGTTTCAAAAGTTCAAAGGGCGATTACAAAATTTTAAGGGGAGCAGTTGGAATTTTCCCATATACATAGCACTGAAAATTTTTCGTTTAGGGTGGGCGGCTGCCCCCACCCCAACATGTAGATACTCCAATGCTTACATTGATTTTTTTTCTTCAGATTTTCATTTGTTGATGATGTTAAAACAATATTTATTGTTGAGTATGACAAATTATGGTGCGGGTTCAATTGTGAAGAAGCAGATTATCTTGTATTTTTATGCTTACGATCGTAAGGGGACTTCACTAATATGTTCATAACTTGGGCTAAAAGTGTACGTTTTGGGTCTGCGACCAGTCAAAACGACCGTTGGATCGATGAGCACGTTTCTACAAACTGTTGGTTTGGGTCATCGTTCCGGCCCAAAAAAGGCTTATTTTATAAGTTTTTTACTTTTTATCTTATTTCTAGTTTATGTTGGACTTTGTTTATGGTCCAGTATTTTACCCGTTTATGTTTTAAGGCCCATTCAACTTTAACTTGCTTTTTATATTCATGTAAACGTTGGAAGATAATTAGTTTTTAAAAATAGTTTTTTCCTTTATCTCTGTGTGTGTTAGTGACTGAAAACCCTGATTATTAGCATTTTTGAGAATCAACGATACTTAGAAGAATTATTTCTGGTATTCTTGGTGAATCAACAGGTTCAATTGGTTATCTTATTCTTCCGTCTACATCAGATTAATAAAACATGATGGAGAAATATGAAAGGATTTCGTTGGCTATCATCAAATACATATAATCTTGTTAAATCTTAAATTTTTAGAACATATAATTTTTAAGTTATTTGCAAGCTAGACACGCTCTTACACAATTTTTTGATGAAATGTTTGTTTTTATAGTATTTTGTGAAGGTAAGATAAACAATGTTTCATGATATATTATTTATTAAGCAATGACATCTAGTGCGGTGAGAACATGAGACAACCTATGCTCATACTAGCATATGGTTTAAAAAAAACCATGTAGAATGTTCAGCAGCGTTGTTGTACGTTTAGGAGGACAAAGGCAAAGTGGTTAGTCCAATGACCAAATGATGACAAACGCATGTAAGGAGTATTATGTAGATTGTAACACATTGTTTTTATATGAACATGTATGGAACATATTGAAAGAGGAGCCAAAGTGGAAACAACAAACAAACATTCATCAAAGCCAACAGTCGAAGAGAGCGAAAATCTCTGCTTTCTATGACTACACTACTTCATAGGATCAGGCCGAGACATGTTTCGACCTCAATGTTGATACTCCTTTATTTGACCACTACAAAGTTAGTGATAATGAACCACCTTGTCGTATGGGCCAGAAGGCTAACGTGGGAACATCAAGAGGTAAGATCGTAAATGATGTGAGTGCTAGATTTTACAATATGTTCAGCAATAAAGCGGCTGTATTGTAGAAGTGTACAAACTGATTCGGTTTAAACAGGACTGATTTTTTTGTTTTATGAACAAACAAGTTTTTTATTTCAAATCGGATCGGTTTTTAACCGGCTTTTCAAACTGAATACTCGAACCTCTCAAATTGGTTTGGACCGTTTTTTAAAAGCATTCACAATCCATTCTCTATACATCTGTGAGTACATTCTCTATATTATAAAAAATGGTTATAAGTGGTTTGTGAGTGAACTATAGAGAACATGTTACTGTTTATCTCTATACTTGATAAAACACTGTTCATCTCTATATTTTTTAATATTTGTTGAAAGCGGTTGTGAGTAGAGGAGAGATAAAATATAATGATAAATGTATAAAAAATATTATTTAATTGAAAGGAAAAGAAAAAAAAATAATGATATTAATGTAATCATATAGATGAAGATAAAGAGTAGGTTATGAATGCTCTAACCGCTTTTTTATTCGAACCGGTTTTCAAAACCGGTTTTGGGACCAACCTGGTGGTTCGAATGGCTTAAATTGGTTTTTTTAAATCATATCGGTTTTTTGGGGTTTTTTTTCCGAACCGATTTTTTTTCCCACCTCTACTATATTGGTTGAATTCAACGTTAATTAGAAATGTTTGAGTTACGAAGAAATCCTCAGAAATAATAGAGGCCAAATGGACCCCAAAATGTTTGCAAATAATAAAAAACGACGTGTCAAAATAATAGCTAAATGATAATAAGTATTGGGAAGGGTTTAAATAAAAAGTATTTTAAATTTACAAATGTAAAAAATAATTTCAACCATCAATATTCTTATATTTATTTTTCATTATTTCTTTAATGCAGCTTATTTTACTTCTTTCACACAACACACAATGAAAACATAGATTAAAAAGTATTAACACAATTTAAGTTCAATGTGGTTGTGATTTTAGGAATAGAATAATAAAATCTGTTGTATTGTTCCAGTAAAATTCATCAAAGATTATTATTTCATTTTACGCATAAATAATATAACATATATTTACGCCCATATTCACGAGTTAACGTTTGTACAAACTTATAAGGTAATCATGATAATAATTATTATAAAGAAGAAGTTAAACTAACTGTATAATACCGCCAAATAATAAATCCAGATAATTGTCGTAATTTGCGAGTAAGATTTGTTTATGATCTCCCACAGATTATATTCATTTCATGTTATCTATATTCATTTTACAGAAAATATTAAATTTAGTGCTTTTTTAGCATTATTGTAACAGGTTTACAAAAATATCACCTAGAAAATCTGTTTCAGGTAAAATTTTAGTGCTAATAATAAAATGTAATTACAAATATTTTTGAAACTTCAGTTTTTGATGACTTCTTTTTGAAGATAATATAAATCTACCCTGCTTTTATTTCTAAGTTATTTTAAACTAAACTATTTTATGTTTGAATTTAAACTCGGCACATCTTATCTCTGAGGCAACAACATGCACTAATAAGTGGGTAGTCACACATAGGTTGTCAATTTGATACGAAAATCCGAAAACCAAATTCGAAATTGGTATTTGAAATGGTTCAACATTGATTTTGATTTTTTAGATTTGATTTGAATATTAAACACTCGTACTTTATAAGTGAGAGTCGTTCGTGTATTCTTTCCTTAGACACTTGGAAGACGTTGGAGCGGGGAGCTTAAAAGGGTGTAACACTCCGTTTAGTTTGTCATGACCATGGGCGATGTGTCTAATACGAAATTACTATGGCACACTACAACAGTGGTTGTCTATGTTGGTAGGAATTGAAAGGTTCAGTCGCTACAAAGGGTTGGGTCGACTTGATTAGTGTTAAGTGATTGTTTCGTGTCTAATACTTGTAAAAATCAAATAGATGGATGTAATGGTTCGCAACTCTACATCAATGGTTCAAGTACTAGTTGCATGTTGGTGCATGTTAGACGTGGTTCAATCCTCTACCGCATCAAAAATCAATCAAACAACATAAGAATTTCCAATTTCGTGACCTTTTATACACCATAAATACATACATATTGTCGTAAAATCAAAGTGTTTGTATCCAAGAAATCTCCACAACACTCACTAATCCATACTATTATCACCTCTATTTGTAGAGTCAATTAACATTCGACATACATTCCTTTAATGTATCAAGGTAGGCATTTCGTAGATAACCTATTGCACGTAAGTAAGGGAATATGAGGAAAGGTTGCTTTAAAGGCAAATAATACTCGTCTTGAAATAACACGTAGCATTAAACCATTTTCAATACCCTAATGACAAAAACATACCATCGGTGACTTCTTACATAGCCGCGATGGAAAAATCAAAAGCCAAACAATCTAAATTCTTAAATACGTCAATTATATGTTGGTACTAACCAAGGAAACAGAGACGAGGGATTACAAAACATAAATCAATACAAAAAAATGATTTGAACGGTCGATTGGTAATTACACTTGGGTCACACTGACTGAAACAAAACTCCAAAAAACTCTAAAAAAAGAATGAAATAGTGAATTTTGCATGATTCATCGGTAATCCTTCGGTGTTTAGCGATGAAATTTACTATTAGAATTCGGATGTGGTTATCTTCCAGGCTTTCTAGGCGTTGTTATGAAATATCTTTCTCTAACTGATTATCTATTACATAACCTGTTTAAAACATTTATTATAAATAGTAGCGAGAACTCTATGATTTTTATATTTTTCATTCCTAATCTATTCCTTGTGGTAATATTTGTTGATATCAAAAACTGTTTGTTTGAATCAACACTCTCGTAACTTAAATGTGTCAAATGTGATGTTGAATATCTCATTTGTGGTGTTATGGTGAAAACTAGTTTAATAGAAGTGTAAAACGAAAAGTTTATAAAAGATGAAAATTATAAAGGACCAAAGTTAAAAGTGAAAAATTATAAGGGTACAATTGTGAAAGATGTAAAAATATTAGGGTTAAAAATAAAAAAAAATTATAGATAAAATCAACCACACATATCCCAAAGGAGATTTGACTTCCAAATTCTTAGTAATAAGACTAAGCGTAGTGGACAATTTTGGGGCGTTAAACATAATTACATTGACATAAGTGAGCCTCTAAACACCATACAATATAGTTAAAAGGGGTTTCAAACCATTAATGGACGCTAGACACAACTTTTTCTATTTTATTACATGAATAAGGGTCTTAAGCATTAGTCAACCAGCACATTTGATTTAAAAGAAGCTTTAGTGAAATAGTTTTATCTACATGATATTTAAGTGATATTTTAACTAAACAACCATTACACATATTCTAAGTGGTTAATTTATTATGGTCAAGAATGTAGGTCGGTATGCAACAGGTAGTCATGGATCCTTATTTGTGTTTGTGATAACTCCCATCTATGTGTTAATGCAGCGTGTGCCATGCTCAAGAAGTAAAATAGTATTTGTTAGAACCAGTGATTGTTAGTGCATAAATGGTTGGGGACCATGGTGCTCATAAGAAAACATAAGAGTAAAATGTAATTTTAGTCCCTAAAGTTTTATTAAATTTGCTATTTCAATCAAATTTTTTTACTATTTTAGTCACTGTAGTTTACCAAATGCTGTCATTTTCATTCATTGCACTGACACTGTTAAAACCTCCGTTAAATATGAAGGTATTTTAGTCTTTTTTAATTAAATTAAAATAAATTAATCAATTAATATTCAATTAAAATTTAAAAACACATGAAGTGACTAGTGAGACCGAACGCTTCGATTAACTCTAAGTCATGCTGTTCGATTGAGATCTATTGTGGGATTTTAATTTGTCACACCCTCAAAATCCATATGCGGGGTTTTACCGCGAGGCGTGTGACAAACCAGGATCTCAGTCATTAGTTACTCAGAACGACTCTATATGAAACATTCAAGCAAAATCAGAGTTTAAAACTTTAAAACAGTGCGGAAGCATTCAGTAAACAAGACAAACCAAAGTAATGTAATGTAATGTAAAATGCGCAAACACACGCCAAACCGTGTGTTAAAATAAAAATACACAAAATTTCCAATAGCAAAACCAACAAATGTTCCCAACAATACTGACCCACAAATGCTGATTCGTGAGTGCTCCTAGGCTTTTCATTAACCACGACCTGAGAATAGCATACTAAAAGAGTCAACACAATGGTTGGTGAGTTCAAGAGTTTGTGTAAAATATAACAATAACAGTTATAAAACATAAGAGTGCATTGAATTAGATAGCTAGTCGAAATTCACAAGTAATAATCGTAGTGATTTCGCGATCAAAGCTGACAACGTTTTATTTGATTGTCTCCCGTCACGACTTACTAGGTCGTGACACCATGTGTTAGGACAATATTGCACCCGTTTGACCTAGAGTCGCACAGGTGGAGCTTGTCAAACCCAGTAGTACTACCCAAGATTTCCCTCTAGTTCCAATATTAACGATCCGAAAGTGTGAGGACTTTCATAGTATATCGCACTACATTACACTATACACAACTTATAATCAATAAAGCGTTTCAGAACGAGTATGCTATCTTTCCCAAAAGAGAGTGTAAATAAAGTGGGGCATGAACTCACCTGGTATGCACACGAATGATATTAAAGCTAACTGAGAGAGAGAGGAAATACAACCTTCAGAGGTTACCTAGAACACGCAAGTACATGAGTACGTGTACACAGAATCATTAACAACCCTAAGTGCTCAATAAACATATTGACGCAAGGTTTTGGAAAAACAAGACACATTTGACCCAGTTGACCCAGTTGACCCGTTTGACCCGTTGGTGACATTATTGTTGAAATCCCATTTAATCAAGCCTAGCAACTCATCATACACGGTTATTATACAAGTTTTTCACGTATGTCACTTCATCAACCACTTGTTCTACCAAGATCATCATACAACTTAGATTATCATACAACTCATGCGAATCTCAAGTAGTCAACATGTTCAACACAATTATAATTACATCACAACTAGTACATCATACATAAAGTCTAATCATACATAACATGCCATGTGAAGCCACTCACGACTTCACACCCTAAACCCTGCCAATCCTACTAAGTAGGGGCCTCAGATTCGCACGCGTGTATGACGATCATAATCATGTATAATCCATAAAAGTTTAAATTTCCCAATTGACCAATCAAGTATCCATACAACCCAATTAACACATTCCACCACAGTAGACACCATCAATAAACATTCTAACATGACCCTAACATCATGATTATACTCAATTCATCATATCCAAAGTTCTACATAAATAAAGTTTTTCTTTAGGGAAAGTAACATCCCAAAATCAATCTAACGCTCAATTCAATCATAAATTTATCAACACAATACCTATTCAAGTTCATAATTATCATTTAAACATGTTCAAATCATCAAATCATCATAATTCACCAATCTCATATCCAAAAGTTTCTATTTTTTGCAAGGTATGAACTACATGATCAATTCTTAGATTTCTAGCATAATTATCATAATTCCAACATTCATACAACATCATTAGCATCATCAATTCATCATCAAATCATCAAGTTCATGCAATAAAGTTACTATTATTAGTAAGGTATGATCCACGCATCAAAATCACGAATTTCTTGTACAATCCACGTAAACTATCATTAATGCTATCTAATTAACATCATACAATCAACAAACAATCAAGAATTCAACATTTTGAACAAAAATCGAACTAGGGTTCAGCCATACACAAAAATCCATGAAAAACCACTAAAATCTAATCTTTAATCGCGTAATGGCTAAGAATTGAAGTTTGTTACACGTTGTAATCACTTGGAACACACTAAAAATCGATGCTTGTGCTTGTTCTTGGTCTCAAATCGCAAGGGAGAGGAGAGAGAGGGGTCAGCCATGACTTGGGGGTTATGGGGGGATTAGGGTTTTAATTTTTAGTAAATATTATATTTAGAATGTTACCTTTTAGCCCCTTATTGTTTATATTTATAAAAACTAATCTTTCTAACACTATTTAAGGGTTTTAAACTACAAAATACAAACATTATAAACTAACAATAATGATCATGCATAATTTTCACTAGCCACAAGATATACGAAATAAAATAACACGTTACCACGTTACAAGATAAAATTCACAAATAATTTTTAAATCGCGTAAGCACATAAGCACAACTTAATAATCATATTTTTAGTAAGTTATTATCTGATAATCGTTGTTAATTATTATTAAGTCACCAACGTTCAACGACAACTAGTGTGTGCTCACGACACGTGTATGCAAGACCTAACGGAACTAATGGAGTTTGGTAACAGAAAATTACCGGATGTCACACAATTAATCTTCACGTTTTGTTCGAAAGTGTATCGTTGTTCAATTGATGTCTGCTGTGGGATTGAGGTCAGTTGTTGTCACGCTTTGTTTGATCGAGGTCTGCTATTGTCACGTTTGTTTGAACATGACAACAACATACATCAATTAAACAAAACGTGACAACAATAGACCTTAATCGAACAGCGGTGTATGTTCGAACAAAACGTGAAAATTAATTGAAATACCACAGCAGACCTCAATCGAATAGCATGGGTTAGTATTAATCGAAACTTTTAAATCGAAGCGACCGGTGTCATGAGTCGCTTCTTGTGTTTTTTTAATTTTTAATTGAATATTAATTAGTTAATTTGTTTGAATTAAATAATTAGGGTATTAGAAAAAACTAAAATATCCTAAGATTTAACAGATGTCTTAAAGGAATTAGTGGAGTGGATGAAAATGACAATATTTGATAAACTATAGTTATTGAAATGACAAAAAAAATTGAATTGAAATGGAAAATTAAACGAAACGTAAGGTACGAAATTAAGATTTTACTCAAAACATAATTTTGCATTAAACTCTCTTACATAGGGATGAGATCAAATGACATGCACTAAATATTTATGAACAATTTATGCATTATCGTTGTATGATTATTAGGAATCATAGTGAATTATTATTATCAATTATAGTGTATTTATTAGTGAATTCGTGTATTCATTACAAAATGCATTTTTATAATTTTGTACATAAATTCACTAGTATATTATGTATTACCAGTAAACATATAATTATATACTTGTGATTGTTTTAATAGTTAGTAGATCTCATTTAAACTATCACTCTCTATTTATAATACGATATAAAGGATTAATGGCGACAAAGTTACCATGTCACCTAAATTTAAGACACTTAATCCAGACGTTTAGGGCCGGCCCTGAGGGGCGGGTGGGCAACTGCCCAGGGCCCGATCTCCTTAGGGCCCGGAATTTTAAAAAATTAGAATATATATATATATAACATATATATTTAAAAAACTATAAAGTATTAATAAACTTAGTAAAAAGACCGAATAACGTTTTAATTATTTTGACCTATTAAACTTTACCTTAGAGCTTATTAATATTTTAAATAGTTTAGCTTAATATCATTTACACAATCTAAACTTAATTTAATATGAAAACTTGGTTGAAAATTTTGTTTTCAAAATTGCTAAGATAACTTCACGATTCGTTTAAATAAGTAAATTAAATTATTTTAATACAATACTTTCGTTTTGTTTGTTGTTATAACAATTATCGTTGTATTATATATTTTTATATATAAGTTATCCGGCTTACACTTTTTATGTCGTATTACAGAGGCTTATTTTTTGTTATCGCTCCGGGTTCAAGTTCTTTGGGAATTCTCGGGACCGGCCGACGTTTGTGTATTTAATAAATAACATATTAATACTTATATAATTATAACAATCTGAATTATTTTATTATTTAATGACATTGTATTTAATGAATGATATTCATGCTAGTATCGATAATTATTAAAATCCAAATTACAAATTAATGCATTTACAAAAGATACATCATAGAATTCCGGGAGAAAAGAAATATTGTTTGTATATTAAAAACGTTTTAGAAAAAAAAAAACTTTTAATTGTATTTCGAGTTCGCTATGCTTTTGTCTCAAAATTGACTTGTACCGCCACATGCATATTTTTAACATCATCAAACTATGTGTTGTGTTTTCAGCCGCATCACACACGCTTCAAGCTTCAAAGTAGTTCATATATACACACTCCTAAGTACACGTAGGTAACTAAGTAAACGATGACCATGGAGTTTTTCTTAATCCCATTATTTAATGATCCAATTAATATCATTTTGTCCTAAAATAATCTAATTATGAAGACTGAAATTGCAGCAGAACATTTGCACACGTTCGTCATTTTGATAGAAATAGTATTCTGTAACTTGTAAGAATAGTGTAACATGAGTGCCTAGTCTAATTTGGACATGTCTTATCAAATTCTTGAAACTCAAATTTCAAGAAAGTAACAGCAATTGAATAGTGTAGAGATTATATAACTTTAAAACTTTTATATTCACCCATTCTATAACATAAACAACAATAAATGTAAAACAAAATTGTATGATCGGACTCTTGAAATTGGCTCCAACATTCTTAACTTAAAAATGCATATAATGCAAACCCTACAACTGCTTAGGGTTGTTACAAAAACCAAAAGCTAAAAAATAATACGTAACAATCGTATTCAAAATCGAATAAAACGATTGGATCTTATTCGGATATTTGGACTAGATCTCATCTGAATCCAGGTTCCTTATTCGGTTTTTAGATATAGTTTTTTTTTTTTAAATTTGGACTATAGATTTATTCGAATATCTGTTTTATCCAAATAATACTTTAACTAAACCCATATGTACATAGTGTTTTAACGAATGCATAGTTATTCAATAATCGATTTGTTGCAGTAATCGAGAATAGTAAGTATTCAATAATCGATTGTTGGTTCTGTCATTTGTTATCTATGTAAACCTAATTGAATTATCGAAGAGAGCAAAGAGATAAATACTTTGTCTGTTTTATCCCTAACACTAAAAAGGAGATACGAAACTAAAAAGTTAGTCTAAGTAATTACTATTTTCAGTTTGACCTATCTTTTAAATCCTAAAACCATCATGTCTACTATTATCTGTGAACTTTAGTTTTAACTTTTCCTCAGTACTTTGTCTCATGACCACATCTTTTTAATCCATCGATAAATACAAAACTTTGCTGACACTAAAGCAATTTTTTTAATTAAAATCCATTTCAGATCATACAAAGAGATTAGTTTTAAGATTTGAAATACATAATATATTATTGGCAAAGGTTAAGGATCTAGACACCTTAAAACAGCTTAGTGATAAAAACAATGATGAAACTTAAAGTTTCATAATCTAAATCTACTAATCAACATATGACTGCTAATAATATATAATAAATATGTATCTAAAGATACAATCTTAAATCAGGTATACTTGTTATTACAAATAAATTAACAATTCACAAAATACATTTAGTACACTGCACTTGACTAACTAGGTGCTAATTGCCCTAAATTATGGTGCAACCACAATGAGTGAGGAAGTTTAGTTTTTAAGAGGAAATGAGAGAGAATGGAACATTCGTCCATGACTTTGTAGGGAGAAAGTGGGTTTTAATTTTCTCAAGTAAGATTTTCGACTTGTTTTAAAATCACGCCATAAACATCATGCTTATGCATGAGTGTTTGGATACATGTTTATGTGGACATTTTGGCGTGTTATAACATGCTATTAAAAACAACACGCAATTTTTAATCTATAGAATATAATAAAAAATTTTTGGTATTATCACATGTCATCTTTGTAGGTATTCTTACATTATTTTTCCCTCCAAACGAATATTATAGTCATTTAAACATTCACATTAATTTTTTTATCTTATTAATAATCAATTCAGTTAATACTATCTCTCTCTCATTTAGGTTTTTGAAAATCAAACTTCTTTTTAAAAATAGATTTTATTAGAAAAATTAAAAATCACATTTTTTTATTAAAAATCTATAGAATATAATAAAAGAAAGTTTGGTATTGTCACATGTCATCTTTATAGGTATCATTACATTATTTTTCCCTCCAAAAGAATATCATAGTCATTTAAACATTCACATTAATTTCTCTATCTTATTAATAATCAATTTAGTTAATTACTATCTCTCTCTCATTTAGGTTTTTGAAAATCAAACTTCTTTTTAAAAATATATTTATTAGAAAAAATTAAAAAATCATATTTTTTATTAAAAATCTATAGAATATAATAAAAGAAAGTTTGGTATTGTCACATGTCATCTTGTAGGTATCATTACATTATTTTTCCCTCCAAAAGGATATCATAGTCATTTAAACATCACATTAATTTCTCTCTCTTATTAAAAATCAATTTAGTTAATTAATCTCTCTCTCTCATTTAGATTTTTGAAAATCAAACTTCTTTTTAAAAAATAGATTTATTAGGAAAATTAAAAATCACATTTTTATATCAAAAATAAAAATAATTAATAAACATTTTTATAAAATATAATTTTTTTAAAACACTAAACTTTTTGAAACAAAGTATTTTAAATCATGCTTCTTATAAAATTATAAAAGGTGAAATTTCTAAAGTATTTTAAATCATGCTTCTTATAAAATTATAAAAGGTGAAATTTCTAAAAACAATCTTATCAAAACAAAAAAAAAATTAATTAAAAGCTTAAAAAAAAGATGTTATGTTTATTTACTTAAAGTAACTATTTATACGTAATTTCAATCATATTTTATCTTGACTTATGGTTTTATAATTTAAAACTTTTAACTACTAATTATTAATATTTTATTTATACAGCTCGTGTGATACACGGAGTACTAACCTAGTTTTTTATATAGCTTGCTTTTGATAGTAGATCTTACCAGACAAATCAGGGATCAATTTTAAAAATTATAGTTGGTGGCAAAGTGTATTTTCAGATGGACTGGTCATCGTAAATTGTTATGACAAATGACTAGAAATATCGCCTAAAAAGTCTCTGTGGTGGCAATGTTTTTTTATGTTAGCAACAGATAATAGACAATTGACGAAGCCGTCACAAATAATCAAAATATTCAATTGATCACCAACGATACCTAAAAAAATAAACAAAAAGTAAATATTTATCTGTGTTTTTACAATTTCCGTGGAACCCGTTTGTATTTTCTGACACACTATAACATCGGTAAATTTATGCAAGTGATATCCTATTTTTTAATAGTGGTTAGTAAGAGAGTAGGAGTCATGTTATTTCTATATTTAGAAGTGGAGAATAATTTGTAAACTGACTATCAACAATTATTATATATACTTGTCATATCGACTCATATAGTTCTTTAGATATCAGGATAAAAAGCAAAAAAAAAAAAATAACTTATACAAAATATAGTAATAGAAAATTAATGCGATTACTATATTTAAAATAAAGAAATTATAAAATTAAAGATGCATTTTATTATATAATTGATCACTTTTGCTAAAAATTTCTCACTAGCCATTTTATTAATTTTTGGTAAATATAAAAAACCATTGTTGTAACTATGGTACATAAGAACATATTAAAGTTTATATTAACTGACTCTTTTTATAATTCTATGTATGTGTCAGATACTAAGTAGAAAAACATTACACGCTTCTCATATCTTTTTGTAATTATAATTGTTAAGCAATGAACATGGCTTAGTGTAAATGTTATCATTAATTATAATTTACTGGTGCAATAATATTATATATAGATCGATGTATTATAATATAGGTTGTATTATTCGATTACACATGCTAGAAATAGTCTTACTTCAAATTAAATAACCTCCAACACCAACTCCAACAAACGTAGCCTCAACAATTGTAATACTAGTTCGATATGTATTTAATAAAGTAAAGTAATTGTACTAAGTACGTATCTCTGTATATAACATATAATAATTTATATAATAATGGGAAGAAAATAAAAAATGAAAACAAAAAGAATGTGCCGTACGAGGTGGGGGAATCAAATATCATATGAAAATGAAAGATTTGGAGTTGGTGAGCCAAGGTTATGTTTAGCGTGTGCTTTTTCGATCTTTCCGATGTTCCTTCTCTCTAAAAAATAAAATAAAAGAAAAATGGTTGATTGTTTAAAAATTGTAACAAAAATATAAAAAAAAAAACCTTAATTTATTTATCGGTTTTGAAGTTTATGATTTCTCTAAAAACATTTATACATATTGATTACTTTAATTGTGTTGCACAAAAGAGAAATTAACCTTCTACGCTTTTAGGGATAATTACTAAAAGTAAAATGTCATATACTTTAACTTTAGAAATTAAACATCAAATTGATATAACAAGGTACTCTTATTAAGGTAAGCATTACTCAAAAAGTTTGTTTTCTCTAGCTTATACGAATAAACAGACATTTGCCGTAATAATTTAACCGGCCATTCATTTAATATAGTGGGGGTGGTAGATGACTAAGTTGTTTATAAGCCACTGGAATCAACCTGTTAACAAGCAAGAATCAAAACATAAGTTAAACAAGTTCGAGCCTAAACTAAATCTTATTTAAAACTAAATTTCATTTCATAAATAAGCTTGCATGAGTTTCATAGAACAAACATAGTGAACTTGGTTGCTATGGAAACCTGTTGCTTATATATATGATGATTTTTTATATATATAATAATAAATACTAAATAAAATATTTTTATATATAAAAAAATATCTATAATATATTTAAAAATAATTTATCTATACTACTATATAATATTTAAAATGGAAAAATTGGCATTTCAGTAAGATCGATTTAAGACACCTAATTGTGACACTTTTTATATTAAGAATTTTATATTTATGACATAATTTTATTATTAAATGAATGACATATTAGTTCTTATAATTATATAATCTAATTTATTTTTTATTAATCACATATTATTAAAGAATGCCATTTTTATACTAAAGATAATTATTAAAATTCATTTACAAATGAATACAATAAAAAAGATACATAACAAAATTGAAGGAAAAAAAATTATATTGCTTGTATATTAAGGACCCTCCAAAAATGAAAATAAAACGATTAATTATGTTTTGGGTCTCACGGTATTGTCTCGAACTAATCTAAACAGCCCCATGCATACCTTAAAATCATTAACTAAGTGTTGTACTCTCCGTCGTATCGCGCGGGTTACTAACTAATATATGTATATACATACAATAATAAACGTTTATGAAAAATAATAGACGGGCCAAGCTTGAGTTGGAAAGCTAATTAAAAAGTAGAGCTTAACTTCAGAAATGAAGTTCAAAACAAGTCAAACTCTAAGTTTAAAAATCTTAAATCAAACAAACTTAGCTTCAAGTTTTCATGAGTTTGAGCTCATCGCTCAACACATTTATGCCCAATTAATATTTAGTTTGACTACTAATAATGTAAGTAATTGACTTGTTTACACTTTAATTACAGTAAAGGTCGCTTGCCCATTATTATTATCTGAACTAAATGCTGTTCAAAAAAAAAAATAATATTTAAAACTAAATATATTTATCCTGGCTTGCTACGATTATTTCTTGTAATGGGAGAATATGTTTTTAGATTTTAGAATTTAAACAATTCCTATATATAGTAGCAAATTCAAGCTTCATCAGCTGTATCATGAAGAATTAACCTTCAAACTTATAATTTCAAGATTCGCATATGACATTTCTTAAAAAACAATCTTAGGTTTACCTCTCAGTCCACCTTTTGGCTTTTTAGAGGATAACTCGGTTTTGCTTGTATTAATTCAATCATACTATGTATAAATAATCTCTAATTAATTAATTAATTACTAGAGTATTCAACGTGAAGGTTCATGGCTCTGGGCCGTTTACGGATGCTCAGATATATAATAAATGTTTCAACAAACAGTATATATATTAGTTTGTATTAGTAAACCGTGTATTATACGGGTTGAATAATAAAAATAAAATAAAATAAAATTTATTAATTATAAAATGATATTTAACAAAGATTTAAATAAATCTTCCTTATTAAAATAGAATGAAAATTTATTTCAAAACAAACGTTTAATAAAATTTATTTTTAAAAACTTTTTATTATAACTTCTAATTTTCATTATTTTTTGTTTATAAAAATTTTACTTTAAAAAATATCAAATTTAGAATATTTGTATTTTTTAAAAAAGTTTGATGTTTAAAATTTTTCTTATTTTATAACAAATTATTTTTTAAAAAAAAACATTAATGAAAAGACATTTTTCTTAATTTATTAAAAAACTATTTAATATAATAAAAAATGAAATAACATATAATAATAGTGTGATTATTAATAGTAAGAAGAAGCGGAAAAATTTTGATGATGAGAAATGTGATATTGCCACGTGTCTCTCTTAGTTTACCATTTTATTAGATAGAGAGATATTCTATAGTTTTGTCTTTAAAGAGGTTTTAACATATAACTACCACGTTAAAAGTGACTTAGTTATATCTAATACTCTCACATCTTTACGTTAATCCTTTATCTCAAACCATACCAGAAACATATACTTCACAAATATACATCAAAGACGCATACAAACACAGATATACATACTAAAGATTTCACTGAGAATTATTTTTTCTAAAATAAATAAAAATACTTATTTTTTACGAAATTTGTTTTACATATGTATGATACCGTATTTATACATGTGTAAATCCGGTATACACATGTGTATAACTGGATTTACATATGTGTAAATAACGATTGGGTGATTTTATTAAAAAATATATCAATATGGTACGCATTATAAGATAAAAAAAATACTAAAACTAATGGTGAATTTTTTGAAAAAAAAATAATATCGGAAAAAAAAGTTATTAATAAAAAAAAATATGAAAATGATATTTGACTTGTATGTGACTCTTAAAGTGTTATCATATTGTTTCTATAGTTCTCACAAAAAAGTGGGTCTAGGAGTGATCAAATGAAAACCACATTTATAATTAAAAAGCATGAAAACTACTTTCAACCAATCAATTTTTTTCTTTTAAACTTTTATATTTTTATTTAAAGGCTAAAAGGTAATTGACCACCCCTTAAGTTTGATAATTATCTATTCTTTTAAATTCATTTATGATCTCCATAATGAATTTTAAATTCAATATTTCTCCATCTCTATAGGGCACTACCATCACCACCATCAGCATATCATCATCGCCATCTCATACCACCATCGCCATGACATGCCACCACCATTTTCCATCTCGTACGCTACCATATAAACCCCTATGTCATCGTCTACCACTCCTGACAGCTTCAAACACTATCGGTACCACCTTGTTCTTCCGTCAAGGGTTCTTCTACTTCAAACACCACAATCACCTTAAACACCACTAAGAACAACAGTATAGTTTGATTAAACTTGCAAATCATTCAAAAACCAACAATCAAAAGGAACATGACGAAGACGTGTCATAAAAGCGAGGCGGGTGGCTAGGATTACATATGGATGGAACTGGTAACATCAAGTGAAGAAGATGATGATAAACTTCCATATATGTAACCCTAATGATGATGGTGATGAAACTAGATGGAAAATGGTATCCGATATAGTAATATATATACGCACTCGTGACGTACGTATATGTAAGTTTGATAGCTATGAAGATAAAGATTAATAGGATGAAAAAAATGGTATCTAGGTCATTAAGAACATATTAAACAAAATGAATACTTAGTACTGTTTTATATATACGTAACACTGTTATTACATATGTAAAATATGTACTTATTGTCTTGTATTTATTTTATTATGTATACGGAGAGAAAGTCGTATTCTTTTATTTTAACAGTTTTTTAATGATTTTAGGTATGGGTATGGTTACAACTCATCTCTTGCTAGTCTTTCTGCTGCCAATCTCTCATTATATCTGTAAGGGTACTTAACACTTAGTTTCACACTGAGGAGAGATCTTAGATCACTTAACAATTCAAATAGGGAACTGGTAACTAGAGACAGATGATACTAAGAACACAAGTAAATTAAAGAGACAGAACTAAGAACAATACAAGAACACAAGATTGGTTTTCAAGGATGTTGTATATTGATCTCAAGTTCTTTTACAAGTGTTACAAAGCATTCAGAAATTACAAGGACCTGAGACACTTTATATACAACCTACAACCGTCACTTACATGTAAAGACAGTTGGGATTTGACTAATCTAGACAACAAGATCAATCTACAGTCAAAAGGCAGATTGCCTTTTGACTAGTGACTATGACATGCCATAGCTCACTGACTTTTCCTAATACAAAAAGTCTACAAGAAACAAGTAAGGTAAGTTACAGACAAAGACCATTCCTACTTTTTGATAAAGCATGGAAGTTTCACCAACTTGTGTAAAGTAGGTGAACCACCAGAGCAGGCAGCGGAGAGTGTGTCAGCTTTATCAAAAGTTGATTCAGATAAAGCATATTTTCTCTGTCCTCTGAAGAAATCAGTCTTCACAGCTTCGGAAGACTTTGTCTCTGAAGCTTTGGAAGATTTCATCTTTGGCTTCGGAAGATGCTGGTCTTTGGCTTCGGAAGATTTCACACTTCGAATATTTTTCTGTTTGAGTGTGAAACTTCTGAAGTAACTCCTTCTGAACTGTTAGCTTTGGAAGATCTTACACTTAGACACATTTGAGAGTGTAAGACTTCCAAAGCTAGTTCATCTTTGTTCCTTAGTGCATGCATGGAAGACTTGGTTGTTCTGGCTTGTTGGTTGCATCAGCCTCATAATCTTCAGATGATCTTACAAACTCCCCCAGGCTGATGCTACCAAAACAGAGAAGTTCTTAGATTTTGATAGTCCAATTAGGATCTCAGCATACCTTTCTTCATCATTAGGTCTGGATCCTTCAGACTAACATAGAACCTTCTCATGTCAAAGAGATCATGCAGAGGAAGATTGAGCATGTCTTCTGAGGAATAGACATGCATGCCTTCCTGATCTCTTATGACATACCATCTGTCTTGATCTCATCATAAGACCATGACATAATTTGTCTTCCACAGCAAGAGGCTACTATGATTGGAGTTTGTTGAGAGACCTCTTCATGCACTCCCTCAGGATGCTCTGACTCATCCTGAGGTTGGGAGGTGGATGCCTTTTTCTTTTTTCTTTGAGGTTGATCTTCTGGCCATCCTTTTTCTTCTCCTGATGATTTTAACTGAGGGGACTGGTCTTGAGTACCAGGTTGTTCAGTTGAGTCCCCCTCAGTTGGGATCTCCTCTCTCACAGGTTCAGAAGGAGAGAGAGGAGGACCCTGTTGGGATCAGAAGATGAAGTTGGCTGAGATGCAGCTCCAGGTTCAGGTTGTGTTGTCTCAGTGGGTTCAACCTTCACCTCAACTTCAGGTTGAGCTGGACTTGGTGGAGAATGCAAGTCCACCAGCTCTCCCTTCTTTATCTTCTGCTTGATTACCCTGATATGCTCATCCATTATGGATAGAGACATAGGGCCAAGCCTCTTTCCGGAGAATCCATACAGCTTCAAGAAGCTCATCATCCTTTGTCTGTCAGCAGACTTCTTTGGTTTTGTGGATGATGGCCCTTGACTTTGCAGCTTCTTCCCTTAATCTTTCTTTTCAGCTTTTTTTTCTCTTTTAGCTTTTTCTTCCATCTGCTTATTGTATTCAAACAATATGTATTCAGATGGTAAGGGAAGAAGTGCATCTACCTGATAGAGACCTGTGGCACTCAGGTAGCTGATCATCTTTAGTCTTTCTTCTTCAGTTGCTACCTGAGGTTGTTCAGTGGCCACAGTCTCTGGCTCAGGACTTTCTTGAACTGGGGAGAGGACAGGAATGTTCTTGTAGAGTCTTTTCAGCCTCATTTCTTCCTTGTGCTTGAGGAGCAATGCTGCATCCTCTGCTTCCTTCCTCTCCTTTGACAACTCTGTGTCAGCCAGTTCATTCAATTCATCTAAGGGGAGAGAGATGAGTTCATCAACATTATAGTTTCTGGTTCCAGGTAGTTTAGCCTGGCTGCCCTTAACTCATCTTCCTGAGTGTTTAGCCTGGGGGCAGCCCTGATTGCAGCTTCCATAAACCCTGGGGAACCACTTGAACTCTCTCCCCTCAGCTTCCTCTTTTCTCTCCTTCTCCTCCTCAATCTCCTCAGGAGTCATTTTCCTTTTGCTTTGTCATCCACAGGCTTTGGTGACTCAGGCTGGAGAGAGCTTTGGCCTTCATTGCTTGGTTTAGCTGTCAAGCTCTGGCCAGAGAGAGGTTGTGAAACACCATCACCAGCTGGTGTTTCACTGAGGGTAATGGGTGCAGAGGGAGATCCTGTCTCAAGGTTCACAGGTTCAAACTCTGGGCCTTCAGTCAAGGTTTTCCCTTCGAAGCTAATCTCGGGTCTACCTCAACATCCAGTTGACCAAAGATCTCACCTGCTAGCCTCTGTCTATATATTTTGATCTCAATTTAAACTCCTCTAGCACCTGTCTTGGATTCTTTCTGCCAATCTTGCTGCTTGTCTGTTATTGCTTGGGTTGACAAGTGGCAGATCTACCAAGTTGATGCTCTCATAGAAACTCAGGTGTGAAATGTTGAGAACTTCTAGTTGACCCTGAGCTTCACAAGAGCTCTCCTATTGCTGTCATACCCCCAACCCCAGATTGGGTTCTCAGAAGGGGCAGACATTGCTCTTGGTATTCCCTCCTCAAACAGTTGTTGGATGAGCAAGTTAGATCACTGTCCAGAGGAGGTTGCTGAGTATGAACAACTGCAAGAGAGGATGGTGATTCCTCTATGTCCATACTCTGGGAAGAACTCCCAGGTTCTGTGATTGTCAGAATTTCCTCCCCCTTTTTGGTAGCATCACCCTCTTGCATAGGTGAGCTGGGAGATTGATCCATGACATCCACAGGTTCTTGTGGACCTGGATGAGTTGTCTCATGGGTCTCTCAGCCAACTTGCCTTGAGATCGGTGATCTCAAGTTGCTGGTCATTGACCCTCTTCTGTAAGATAGTCACCTGAGATTCCAGGTGAGCTATCTTTGAAACAAAATAGGTGCAAAGATGTGACAGTTTGTGCACCTTTTGTTGCAGACTCCCCTCATCTTCAGATGAAGAATCATTAGGGGATGAGAGAATTGGACCTAAGTCTTCTTCCTCACCACCAGCATAGGTTTGGCTGCTGGATTTCCCTGCCTAATGACAACTTCCAGAGAGAAGTGTCAAGAGGCTGGGTTGCCATGGTAGAGGTCCTAGTAATGTTAACTTGCAAAAGTGATAGCCTCTGCCATTGGATTTCTGAATAAGTTCATGATATCCACCTCAGTAGGTAGGGGTTGCTGATGTGAGTAGGAAGAGGAGCTCGAGATTCCACTTCCTCCTGTATAGGTTTGATATGGGGCTGCAGTATGCTCAGTCGCAAGTGCAGGGGTGTGTCGGGATTTTCTTTTGTAGGTGATGGTGAGGGTAGGCTGTGTTGAGGTGGTGAGAGGTGGAGGGTGTTGGTTCAACACTAGCTGGTGCTGCTAGGTTTTCACCCTGAGCAATGAGCTCAAACATTTTTGGGACAAGGGCTGTTTCTACCCCAGAGAAGCCAACAGTTGGCTTCTTCAAGATTTTGAAGATGTCGGGCCTCATTTGTCCTATTTTAAGAATATTACCTGTTCCCCTCAACTGTGGTCCCAACTCACAGTTGAGAATGTGTTGAACATACCTAGGGAACATGTAGTACTCTAAGGAGTCCAAGTTTGCAAGTAAATTAGTATATACAAACTGAGAGTACCTGAACTTGACCCCTTGTACCATCCCATGGACTATAAAGGAGAGGTCTTCTGGAACTTGATCCCATCCTCCATGCTTGTTAGAAAGGCTGTGAATGACGACATGGAGGAGGTATTTCCATTGAGATGAGACCTTCCCCTTCCTGAAGGTTTTGACTGAGAAGTCACCTTCATAGCCCATCTGCTGAAAGGAGTGGTTGACAGCAGATTTGGGAAAGGACAGCTCACCTGCTTCATCATCCAGCTGCAAATGGGTGTTTATGATGGCCGGAGTGATGAAAACTGTCCTCCCCTGCACTGTAGCAGACAGTGCCTTCTCCCCGTCCATGGTGACCTCTTGACAGGTCCTCCAGAACTCAAGCAACTGATCCTCATAGATAAGAGGATCAATTGTAAGGGAGGTGAAGTAGTGCGACGAAGAAAGGTACCTACACACATCTGAGAAGCTTGGATCCTTCTCAGAGTGTAACAGGGCAACCTGATTGTGTTGCCTGTGTAGGTGCATGGAAAATCAGGGTCGTTGCGACGATCAATGTTGGCCATTTGAGGAAGCTTTTGCAGAGAAAGAAGAAAAGATGAAATTTGGGGGTAAATTTAGGGTAAGGATCAGTGAGAGTAGAGAGACGAAATAGAACCGTTTGGAAGATATATGTCGTGGATTTGAGACAAAGTTATGACAAAAAGATAAACTTTGAAATCCGCAAGTGGGTCCTACTTCTGAAAAGTGCGCCCAAAAAGTTAGTTTTCTTGGAAGTTGTAAAACTTCCGAAGGCAATTTTGGCTTCGGAAGCTTTGTAGCAAAGCTTCCGAAGGCAAGTTTTGCTTCGGAAGATATTTCAAAGAATTTTGAAAATTTGGCTTCGGAAGAAGTGAACAAGTCTTTCGAGACTTAGTTGCTTTCGGAAGATATTTGTTCTTTGAATACATTTAAGTGCTTATATACAAATTTAAGCTTCGGAAGATACTCCAGAATTTCTTCGAAGGTAAATTTAAAGACATTTCTTCCGAAGGCAATTTGAGTTCTTCCGAAGGTAAATTTTCACAAATCTGAGGAATATCAGTTAAAAGTTAGTTTTCTTCCAAAGAGAAGGGCTTATGAGGTGATCTAATAGACAACTTAGGACACACGTTTTAGGAAATAAAGTTGATTAAGTTATTAAGGAAAATCTATTCAAAGTTAATCATCCCAATAGCTGATACAAGATATTTAAATCTCTGTTCATCAAATGCCTTTGTGAACAGATCAACATTGTTATTTGTGTTAACTTTGATTAGTTTGATCAATCCCTTTTCAAAATTATCCCTAATCAGATGATACCTGATGTTGATGTGTTTGGTCCTTGAGTGCTGCACAGGATTTTCTGTAATGGAGATGGCACTGTTGTTGTCTATGTGGATGGGAGTCTCCTTGAAGTTGAACCCATAGTCTAGCATCTGATTCTGAATCAAGAGCACTTGAGCACAGCAGCTTGCAGCAGCAATGTATTCAGCTTCAGCAGTTGATGCAGACACACAGGATTGCTTCTTGCATTGCCAAGAGACTATCCTTCCACCAAGGAATTGACATCCCCAGATGTGGACTTTGCAGTCATGTTGCAGCCACCATAATCATCTGTATAAGCATATAGATTAAAGTCTGAATTCTTTGGATACCAAAGGCCTAGATTTGGAGCACCTTTGAGGTATCTGAGAATCCTTTTGACAGTGATTAGGTGTGACATCTTGGGTTGGCTTGATATCTTGCACATATACATGTGGCAAACATAATATCAGGCCTGCTAGCAGTAAGGTACATAAGTGACCCAATCATAGCCCTATAGAGATGTTCATCAAACACACTCCCCCTCAAGATCAGGACCAAGGGAGTGGTTTCTGGCTATGGGTGTCTTTGCAACCTTACAGTCAGTCATCTGAATCTTGTAAGTATGTCCTATACATACTTTGACTGACTAATAAAGATGCCATCTTCACCTGCTTCACTTGAATTCCTAGAAAGAAATGAGTTCCCCCATGGCACTCATTTCAAATCTATTCTTCATCAGCATCTCAAAGTCTTTGCAGAGCTTTGGATTAGTTGAACAAAAGATGATATCATCCACATATATTTGAACTAGCAGTGTGTCATTCCCTGTTTCTTTGATGAAGAGAGTCCCATCAATAGTACCTCTTTTGTATCCATGATGACAGAGGTATGTCTGATAGTGTCTCATACCACTTTCTTGGAGCTTGATGCAGTCCATATAGAGCCTTATCAAGCTTGCAGACATAATCAGGATGATTTGGGTCTACAAAGCCAGGTGGTTGTTTAACATAAACTTCTTCATCAATCATCCCATAGAGAAAAGCACATTTCACAACAAGTTGGTAGACCTTGAAATCCTTAGATGTAGCATAAGCCAGGAATATTCTTACAGCTTCAAGTCTTGCAACTAGAGCAAAAACATCAGTCTAATCGATCCCTTCTTCTTGAGTGTATCCTTGGACAACCAGTCTAGCCTTGTTCTTGATAATAATCCCTCTATCATCCTTCATGTTCCTGAATACCCATTTGGTACCTATGACAGTCTTCCCTTGAGGAAAAAGGCATAAGTTCCACACCTTCTGTCTTCTGATTTGAAGCAACTCATCTTGCATAGCTTCAATCTAGATTCCATCCTTTAAAGCCTCATCAACTTTCTTCGGCTCTATCTGGGATAAGAAATAAGAATATTGACAAACATGGCTGTCATGAGTTTGTCTTCTTGTTCTTACCCCTGAGTCAACATTTCCAATGATGTTTATGGTGGGATGTGACTTGTGGATCTGAAGTTGAGGTATCACAGCAAGTTGGTTGGACAGATCTAAATTAGAGAAATTCTGTTCTGGCAATGAGGTGTCTCCCATCACATCAGCACACTTATTAAGAGAAACTTGATCCAATGAGTGTGTGACATCATTCATGTTGTCTTCAATGGAGCGGTTATCAGCATCAAGAAATTCTTGATCACTGTCACCACCTCCAGTTCCTCCTGCATTAGAAGTTCCTTCTCCTGAATTCTGAGCCTCTGAGTTGGAATTTGAAGGCAATTCAGTTGAATCAACAGTATTTGTCATGGTTGTGCTGATAGGAGCCTTAATTATAGGGTTAGTCACCACTAGAGCTGAAGTAGTCTTCTTGGTTAGTCTTCTCAGCTCAAATCTTGGATCAGGATCTTCTGTTGATCTGTTATCTGTAGATCCTAAAACATTCTCACAAGACTTTTTAAAACAGTTGGTAACTAAATCAAGATCAAACAGCCAATCCGGACCAGAACCTTTCACACAGGGTGTGTGTTCATTGAAAGTCACATTGGCTGACTCCTCAATGATTCTAGTTCTGAGATTGTATACTCTATAAGCCTTAGCTTGAGAAGAGTATCCAACAAAATGTCCATCATCTGATTTCTCAGCAAACTTGGCTATTTGATCTTTGGTATTCAAGATGGTGCAAAGACATCCAAATGTTCTGAGAAAACCAATGAATGGTCTCCTTTTGTGCCATAGTTCATAAGGAGTTTTACCATGTGTCTTAACCACTAAGACTCTGTTCTGCACATAGCAGGCTGTGTTGACAGCCTCTGCCCAGAAGGTGATAGGCAGTTTAGAGTCAGACAACATGGTTCTAGCATCTTCAATAAGTGTCCTATTTTTCCTCTCAACAACACCATTTTGTTGAGGAGTCCTGGGAGCACTATATTGTCTTGAAATACTATTTTCATCACAAAATGTATCAAGGATTTGGTTTTTAAATTCAGTTCCTTGATCATATCTTATGGTCTTGACCTTGTGATCAGATTGATTCTTAATTTTTAGAATGAAGTTCTTTAAGATTTCAGGGGTTTCACCCTTAGTTCTAAGGAAAAACACCCAAGTGAATCTTGTGAAATCATCTGTGATCACTAAACAGTAAGAGGTCCTTCCTAGACTCATTACACTGGTGGGGCCAAATAGATCCATATGTAACAAGTGTAGGGGAGTAGTGATAGAATTCATTTCCTTTAGCTTGTGAGACACTTTGTGTTTCTTCCCTTTCAGGAATGCAACACAGTGGTCATCACTTGTAAACTCTTTCTTTGGCATTCCAGTTATCAAATCATTCTTAATAAATTTATTCATGTTTTTAAAGTTTACATGGCAATTCTTTTATGCCAAAGGAAAGACTCATCACTATTTCTTTAGACAGAAAGCAAGAAACTACTCCAGAGGGAGATGTTTCCTGCAGATCCATCTTGTACATGTTCCCTCTCCTGGGGGCTCTGAGCAGAATATGCTCTTGAGAAATATCAACCCCGGGCTTGAGAACAATACACTCATGCTCTGTAACGAGCATGTGATGTTTTTGGTCACAAAATTGGGACACACTCAGAAGATTGTATCCAAGCTCCTTGACAAAGTTTACCTTCTCAATACTGAGCTTACCATTTGTAACCTTGCCCCTGCCAGTAATGTAACCTCCTACATCTCCTCCAAAAGCAACTGGTCCTCCATCAAATCTTTCAAAGTTTTGAAGTAAGGACTCATTGCCTGTCATGTGCCTGGAGCAGCCACTATCAATGATCCACACATTTTTGTTTGCCTTTGGCTGTCCCTGCACAAAAGGAGATGATTTAGTTACATTTGGAAACCCAAGTCTCATTGGTCTTGGGCTTGTTAAAATGAATTGAAGGCAATGAAATAGTAAGTGATCCTATGTTCAGGCTCTGAGGATCATTTGCTGTTGCTGATGAAGAATCTTCAGTCACACGGTCTTCCTTCATCTTCCACACCACCTTTGGAAAATTTTGTTTGACCTTCAAAGCTTCGGAAGCTTTTGCAGCTTTGAAAGATTTGGAGACTGGACCTTCAGAAGATCTTGCTTTCACTGCAGCAAGCTTCAGTACGTCGGAAGCATTCCTTTCTTCCGAGACCAAATTTTCTTCCGAAAGCAATTTTTCACTTGCCTTCTTCTTCATTTTGGAGCTTTCGAAGGAAATAGATTTTCCTTTCGAAGCTTTCTTTTCCTTCTTCTTCCCAGAAGCCATTTCTTTGACCATGTGGATAGTACTTTTAGGATTGTAGAAGCAATCCTTAGCCAGATGAGAAGTACTACCACACATGATGCAGTCCATTTGCTTCCTTCTGGGAGTCTTCTTCTGAGAGCAAGACTGAACTTGAACACTTTCTTTCTCCAACTTCTTCTTTACAGATGATGCAACAATTTTCTTAGGGAGAGAATTGCTCTTGGAGGAGGATGGTTTAGACTGTATAGCAGTGGTACACAGCAATTCAACCTTCTCTTTGCTGGAATGAGTTTGAATTGTACTAAAACTCCTGGTACTAGAGTTTTTAGTTGATTCCTCAGCCTTTACCACTTCAAACCTTGTAGAGATGAACATTTGTTTCTACTTGGAGTCAAAAGTGGCCTTGATCTCTTGAGCCTTCTTTGATCTTTTCTTTACTCTTCTGATCAAGTTCTTCCTCTTTGTCTTTGTCATACCAGCCTTCTTACTCTCCTCAGGAGCATGGTGACCCTTTTTGGATTGACTCTTTTCACTCATTTCAGAATCATCCCTCACCATCTCCTCTTCATCCTCTTCAACACTAGGGTCTATAAGGGGAAGCTCATCTTCACCAGTTCCACACCTTAGAGATCTTATAGATAATAGAGTGTGTGGAGGAGCTATCTCACAAAATCCCAGTCCCTGCTTATTCTGAAAACAAACTTTTGCATGCAGAGATGAGGATATTATGTTCTTGAAGGTTTCTTCTTCAAGAACACATTTTTTTGCCCTGGCTTTGCTGATCACAAGCTCAGCCTGGCATTCAGTCAACTTAGTAACAAGATCTTTTATTTAAGTCATGTAGTTTGTTTGCTCATGTTTAAGAGTTGAAATTGTTTTCTCTAGATCTTCTATTTTAAGCTTATAATCATTTTCAGCTCTCTTAAAATCAGCTTTTAAAATGTTTATAGACTCAATATTAGATCTCATTTCTAAGTTGTAGGACCTGTATCTGTTTACTTTAGCAATACATTCAGGAGAGCAAAGATGTTCTAATACCTTGGCTTCATCATGGTCAGCCATGAGTGCTTGATTTGGAGAAGCATCTTTAGCTTGGAAGCTCCAGTTAAAGCCTCCTTCTTCAACAACAACTGCAGCTTGCTGTCTTGGCTTCTCATTCTGGTGCCCTCCTTCAGTGTAGTTTGGAATGGATGATGTTTGGCCACCATTTGACTTGGGTGCCTTGCATTCTCTGGGAAAGTCTCCCATCTGGTTACAGTTGTAACACTTTACTTTGCTTTTGTCAAGCCCAAACTTGCCACTAGCTGTATTGCTAGGAAACCTTTTCCCAGTCCTCTTGTAAAACTTTTGGGCTCTGTGAGTGAGAAGAGCCATCTGCTGGACTATCTCCATATATTCCAGATCATCTGGATAGATACATTCCAGGTCTTCAAGAGTGAAGAGAAAGTTGCCTGAACTTTCATCAGTAGAGACAAAGGCTTGAGAGGAATTTGTCTCTTGGAAGGGACTTCCTTAGATGTAGCTCACTCTGGGTGTCTCTAGGAAGGTGATGAAAGGATGCTTTTGTAAAGTTTCAGGGTAGCAGATAAGATGATGTTGTGGTTCTCTGCTATCCCTTTCACCCACATGAAGAGATGAACTCTGGTGAGTATTGGAGTTACCAGATGAATTTTGCATGTTCATCTCCATCTGGTATCCACTAAGTATCCCATACAACTCAGTGAGAGTAAGGGTCTTGAGGTTTTCAGTCCTCTTAATGACCACACAGTAGTGTGTCCATTGTCTGGGAAGAGAGGACATGAACTTCCTAACAATATCCCTGTTCTCAATAGTTACTCCAACATCAGCCAGAGTATCCACAATCTCAACATCCGTGAAGTATTGTTGAGTCATGGTTTCACCTGTCTTGAAGGTGAAGTTTTCAAACTGATGCTTCAGGAGGTCCTTCTTGTTTTCCTTGGCTTCATTGGATCCCTCATACATCGCTTTCATTGCATCCCATAGCTGTTTAGCTGTCTTGCACTTCTTGAAACCTCTGTAGATGGAGTTTGGAAGAGCAGTTTGGAGGGCTGTCATGGCATTCTGATCAATATCAATCCCTTTATAGTCTTCATCAGAAAAGTTAGTCCTCTCCTTTGGTATCATGCCACCACCAACAGCAGCTGAAGAGGTGCATGGTACATGAGGTCCATTGACAACAGACTCCCACATCCTGGAATCTTGAGACTTGATGAAGCCTTCCATTCTTTGGCACCAAGTGTCAAAATCCCCAGGAGTGATCAGTGGGGACTTTGTCATAGTTCTAATTTCCATATCAGCCTTAGAGATAGCTGCCATTTGAAGAGTTAAGTGATGTGTGAAGCTAAGAGGATTAAAGATGGTGAGATCCTATAATCAAGAGCCTGGAATGCTCTGACCAATTGCAGGACCGGGTAAGGGTACTTAACACTTAGTTTCATACTGAGGAGAGATTTTAGATCACTTAACAATTCAAATAGGGAACTGGTAACTAGAGACAGATGATACTAAGAACACAAGTAAATTAAAGAGACAGAACTAAGAACAACACAAGAACACAAGATTGGTTTTCAAGGATGTTGTATATTGATCTCAAGTTCTTTTACAAGTCTTACAAAGCATTAAGAAATTACAAGGACCTGAGACACTTTTACTACCACCTACAACCGTCACTTACATGTAAAGACTGTTGGGATTTGACTAATCTAGACAACAAGATCAATCTACAGTCAAAAGGCAGATTGCCTTTTGACTAGTGACTATGACATGCCATAGCTCACTTACTTTTCCTAAAACAAAAATTATACAGTAACAAGTAAGGTAAGTTACAGACAAAGACCATTATTACTTTTTGATAAAGCATGGAAGTTTCACCAACTTGTGTAAAGTAGGTGAACCACCAGAGAAGGCAGTGGAGAGTGTGTCAGCTTTATCAAAAGTTGATTCAGAGAAAGCATATTTTCTATGTCCTCTGAAGAAATCAGTCTTCACATCTTCGGAAGACTTTGTTTCTGAAGCTTCGGAAGATTTCATCTTTGGCTTCAGAAGATGCTGGTCTTTGGCTTCGGAAGATTTCACACTTAGAATATTTTTCTGTTTGAGTGTGAAACTTCAGAAGTAACTCCTTCTGAACTGTTAGCTTCGGAAGATCTTACACTTAGACACATTTGAGAGTGTAAGACTTCCAAAGCTATTTCATCTTTTTTCCTTAGTGCATGCATGCAAGACTTGGTTGTTCTGGCTTGTTGGTTGCATCAGCCTCATAATCTTCAAATGATCTTACAGGTTGTCACATCATCCCCATGTTGAAAGAAATTTCATCTTGAAATTTAATCAATACCTTCGTCGGCTGGCATAGTCGTTTCGAACAAATTAGGATACTTGAGCTTCATCTGATCCTCACGTTACCATGTGAACTCCGTCCACGTTTTGAGTTCCAACGAACTTTGACTATGGGTATCTTGCTTTGCTTAAGAGTTTTGACCTCTCGGTCCATCACCTCAACTGGTTCTTCAATGAACCGTAGTGTTTCATCTACTTGTACTTCCTTAAGAGGTACAACCATTGTCTCGTCCGATAAACACTTTTTCAAATTTGAGACATGAAATACATTATGAATTCCACTCAGTGAGTCAGGCAGGTCTAATCGATACGCCACTGGACCTATTCTTTCTAGAATCTCAAATGGTCCAACGTATCTCGGATTAGGCTTGCCTCTTCTGCCTAATCGAATCACACCTTTCTACGGTGAGACTTTCAATAAAATTTGTCACCGACCTGAAACTCCAAGGGTTTTCGTCGCTTGTCTGCATAGCTCTTTTTTCGGTCTCGCACTACAACCATACGATTCCTTATTTGTATGATCTTCTCAGTAGTCTCGTGCACTAACTCGGGACCTATTAGCTGACTATCACCAATTTCCACCCAACAAACCAGTGATCTACACTTTCGCCTATACAAAGCTTCAAATGATGCTGCCTTAATGCTGGTGTGATAACTATTGTTGTAAGAAAATTCCACCAATGGTAGGTGAACTTCCCAGTTATTCCCGAAGTCAATCACACAAGCACATAGCATATTCTCCAATGTCTGAATAGTACGCTCGCTCTGCCCATCTGTTTGTGGATGATAAGCAGTACTCATGTCTAGACGTGTACCCAGAGATTTCTGTAACGACTGCCAGAAATTTGATGTGAAACGAGCATCGCGATCAGAAATAATTGAGACCGGTACACCATGTATCGAAACTATCTCCTTCAGATAAATTCGAAACTATCTCCTTCAGACTTGTGAGCCTCACTCATAACCAAGTCCCTTAGGTTTCCATACAAAGGTACCCAAAGTCTGTCCATGAAATAACGAATTCCATCCGCTTTCACTTCAAACTGTTTGTCCATTCCACGTAAAGATTCTGACCCGATATTTTCCCTTTCAAGGCTTCTGTCTGAGCTTCTCGGATTTGTTCAGGCAAGTGAATGCTAATCGTAAGGTGCAAAGCTCGCACTCGTCGGGACTTAGTAGTTTCCTTTCTACTAAACGCGTCTGCAACTACATTTGCCTTTCCTGGGTGATATTTGATAGCGCAATCATAATCATTCAACAATTCCACCCAGTGTCTTTGCCTCATGTTCAACTCCTTCTGCTAAAAAATATGCTGAAGACTCTTGTGATCGGTGTAGATAGTGCACTTGGTACTGTACAAGTAATGTCTCCAGATCTTCAAGGCAAAAACTACCGCTCCCAGTTCCAAATCATGGGTGGTGTAATTCTTCTCATGTACTTTTAGTTGTCTCGAAGCATAGGCTATCACTTTATCATGTTGCATCAAGACACAACCAAGTCCTTGGATAGAAGCATCACAATAAACCACGAAGTCATCACTTCCCTCCGGTAACGCCAATATCGGTGCGCTACATGGTTTCTGCTTTAACAACTGAAAAGCAGACTCTTGACTGTCACCCCATTTATACATTGTTCCTTTGTGAGTCAAGGCTGTAAGAGGTTGAGCGATCTTAGAGAATCCCTCAATGAATCTTCGATAGTATCCTGCCAGTCCAAGAAACTGTCATATCTCACTGGGCGTCTTGGGAACGACCAATTCTTTATTGTCTCAATCTTTGCTGGATCAACATGTATTCCTTTCTCATTGACAATATGACCCAGAAATTATACTTCACGTATCCAGAAATCACACTTGGAAAACTTGGCGTACAGTTGCTCCATTCTTAGTAATTCCAAGTTTAGACATAAGTGCTCTTCATTTTCTTCCTTGGTCCTTGAATAGATCAATATGTCATCAATGAACACAATAACAAATTGATCAAGATAAGGTTTACACACTCGATTCATGAGATCCATGAACACTGCAGGTGCATTTGTCAACCCAAATGGCATGACTAAGAACTCATAATGACCATAACGTGTACGGAATGCTGTCTTCGAGATGTCTTCCTCTCAAACTCTCAGTTGATGATAACCAGACCTCAAATCAATCTTAGAATAATAGCTTGATCCTTGAAGTTGATCAAACAAATCATCTATACGAGGTAAAGGGTATTTGTTCTTGACTGTAACCTTGTTCAGTTCTATGTAGTCGATACACATTCGAAATGTGCCATCCTTTTTCTTGACAAAGAGAATAGGTGCTCCCCAAGGGGATGAGCTTGGTCGGATAAACCCTTTATCCAATAACTCTTGCAGTTGAGCAGATAGTTCCCATAGTTCATTTGGAGCTAACCGGTAAGGTGCTCTCGCTATAGGAGTAGCTCCGGGAGTCAAATCAATCTGGAACTCAACTTGACGATGAGGGGGTAGTCCAGGCTGATCCTCTGGAAACACCTCTGGAAAGTCACAAACTACCGGGATATTCTCTATCTTCTTTTCCTCCGGTTGCTTGTCGGTCACAAGGGCTAATATGGCTAAGCGACCCTTGCGTTTGTTTTGTTTTAGGAATAGTTATGTCAATAAGAATGTCAACAGTTGGTATTCCCATGGTTTTATATTTTAGCCACATTCACACCTAGCATTCCTACCTTAACCTAAGCCCAAAACCTGTAAGTACTTTTGATGTGTGCATTGTCTATGTGTTACCGTGGAGGTTTGATTGTCATCCAAGCATATGATAACAAAGTTTCATATGTGGACCTTTTGAGTGATATATTAGTGCAACTTTCACCAATCCAGAAATAAACCAAGAGGAGTGAAAAATGATGAGGGGTGTGTTGCGTGACAATAAAAGCCGGAAGCTTGTTAGGTTTAATTAGTCGGGTTCTATTTTGAATTAAATGTAACATCCCTTACTTGCTAACCAAACATGATTATTGTAATTCTGGATGGGTATGACCTTGGACCATAGCTAAGACATAGCAAGGGATTTTGGTTTATAATGTTGTTAAGTGTTTTGAATTAGATTTGCTTGAGGGCAAACAAAGTTTAAGTGTGGGGATGTGATACGAGTTTGTTGGAATTATTACACCCTAAAAATCCACGTGCGGGGTTTTACCGCGAGGCGAGTGAGCAAACTAGGATCTCAGTTATTAGTTACTCAGAACGACACTATATGCAACCTTTAAAACAATTCAGAGTTTGAAACTTTAAAATATTTGCGAAAGCATTTTGTAAATAACTCAAACACAAGGTACTAAATGTAAACTGTGCAAAACACGCGCCCAAACCAAAAGAGTTAAGTAAATGCTAAATTAAAAGTAAACAATGTTTGAACAAAGCATGCTTTGACCCGTGCGTGCTCCTATGGGCAGCTGCTAGAAATGACCTGAGAAAAGCATACTAAAAGTGTCAACACGATGGTTGGTGAGTTCAAGAGTTTGTAATCATCGTAAACAGTAGCGTTAATAAAATATAAACAAGTGCATTGAAATAGATAGCTAGTCTAATTTCATTAGTAAAGAGCAATAGTGATTTCACGTTCGAAGCTGACTATGTTTGACTGTTTGCCTCCCACCACGACATACCAGGTCTTGACGCTGTTAGTAGTTTAGGACAATATTACACCCGTTGACTTCCGGTCACCTGGGTGGGGCTTGTTAGACCCAGTAGTACTACCCAAAATTTCCCGCTAGATTCCTTAATTAACGATCCAAAAGTGTGAGGGCTTTTAATGGTATAACCCACTATGTCTTACTAAACACATGTTATAACAGTAAAGCATTTTAAAACCAAGTATGCTTTCTCCCCCAAAAGAGAAGTAAAAGTGGGGCATTGAACTCACCTGTTACGCAAACAAATGATTGTAAAAGCTAATGATGAGTGAAAAGACAACCCTTTAAAGGTTACCTAGAACACATAAGTACATAAGTACGTGTACATAGAAGCTTAACAACCCTAAGTGCTCAATAAACACATTAACCCAAGGTTTTGGAAAACAAGACTCATTAGACCTAGTTGACCGGTTTCTTGTTTGATCAAGTATTGCAATCCATCATACATGGTTATCACACAAGTTATTCATGTATGACACATTACAAACCCTTAAGTGCTATAAAGCTCATCATTCTCCATGGTTTATCAAACAACACATATAAATCCCATTACAATTTTAACTAACACATCATGCATCATCATGATTCTATCATAATTCCAACATAGTTTCATAATCACCTAACACCATCCATTATCATGTATATTCCATAAGAGCCTAAATTTCCAAAGTTGTGCATCAAGTATTCATACAACCCAAACAACAGAATCTACCACCTTAGACATCATCAACAAACATTCTAACCATGATCCTAACATCATAAACATGCTCAATTAACAATATCCAATGATCAACATAAATAAAGTTTCCCTTTCGGGAAAGTAACACCCAAAACCAAATCTAACATCCAATTCTTTCGTAAATTCACCAACTTTATGCCAAATCAAGTCCATAACAACCATTTAGACATGACTAACATCATCAATTCATCATAATTAATCAATCTCATGCATAAAAGTTACTATTAATAGTAAGGTATGAACAACCACTCAATTTCATGAATTTCTTACACAATCCACGTAAACTAACATCAATACAATACAACTAACATAATACAATCATCAAACAACATCAATTTCAACATTCATATCATAATTTTCGGCCTTGGGTTCTATCAAGTATCAAAACCATGAAAATCTAATCAAAATCTAACCTTTTAATCGCGTAATGATCAGGAATTGATGCTTGTTACACATTGGAATGCTTGAAACTAGATCAAAATCGATGCTTGATCGTTGTTCTTGCTCAAAATCGAAGTGTGTGTGTGTGGGGGGAGGTCGCAGCCGATTGTGGGGAGGGTGGGGGGATTAAGGTTTAATTTTTGTTAAGTTTTAATTTTGTGGTAATTACAAAATAAACCTCCCTTGTTTAACTTTTATAAAAACTAGTCTTTTCCACTTTTTAGCTTGTTTTTAACTACAAAACACAAGCATAACTAATCCACAATAATAATTATATACAATTTCCACTAGCTACAAAACACATGAAATAAATATAACACGTTGTCACGTTACAAGGTAAAATTTACAAATAATATTTAAATTCACAAATCACGTAACTACAAATTAATAATCAACATTATTAATCAAGTTATTATCAGATAATCATTGTTAATTATTTTTAAGTCACCAACGTTCAACGACAATTAGTGTGTGCTCATGACACGTGTATGGAAGACCTAACGGAACTAACGAAGTTTGGTAATGGAAAATTACCGGATGTCATATTATCCCCATGTTGAAAATATTTTCGTCCCGAAAACTACGTTACATGATTGTGTTACATCACTGGTTTACTGCATTGGCACAAAGAAATTGGGTGAATTTCGGGTGGGTTGTCACATTATCCCCATGTTGAAAGAAATTTCGTCCCGAAATTTAATCATTACCTTCGCCGGCTTTCGTCTTCGTTTCGAACAGATGAGGATACTTAAGCTTCATCTGATCCTCACGTTCCCACGTGAATTCCGGTCCACGTCTCGAGTTCCAACAAACTTTCACTATGGGTATCTAGCTTTGCTTAAGAGTCTTGACTTCACTGTCCATCACCTCAACTAGTTCTTCAATGACCGTAGTTGTTCATCTACTTGCACTTCCTCTAGTGGTACAACCATCGTCTCGTCCGATTGTCACATCCCGGCAGAAACGTGAAATGCTTTGGTGTGACTATTGGTTCGGAACACATTGATTACAGATCTAAACAATCACACCAAATAAATTTAATAAACAGTACATTAAACTTTCATAGATTACGGGTTACATTCTTACAACATATACAAAACTTGTCCTCTTTCAGACTTTTACATAAAATATTGTAACCCTATTATAAAAGATTTAAGTAACTACTTTATTAGTCTTCTCAGTAATAGTGGATATGTGCATCCACAAAAATGCTGAGATCTATTAAGTTCACTGTTGCTCGTACACACATCTTTCCTATCACATCGTACCACCCATTGAAAACATCAAAAGTAAGCACGAGATTATAAGTCATACTAATTACCTGAAAAAGCATACTCAAAATAGTCAACAAAAAGTTGGTGGGATCATAGGTTTAATAACTTAACAAAATTTATTGGTGCAATAAAAATAAGATTACAACCAAACCTACTTATATGCTAGGTGATTCATAACTGTCATACATACAAATCACAGAATCAGATAATATAACATCACAACGCTTAATTTGTTGATGCAGGAAACATATTCCTAAGTAGCGCTACCTATATTATCAGACGGTTCCTTATTTGAATTAATGGTTGTAAATTATGGCACACAATGATAGTAACTTATTAAAATTCTTATTTACATTAGCATTAAAAATAAACACAGTATGTTTTTTCCCCCAAAACTCATAGATATAAAATGGAACTATGATACTCACCTTAAATCCACCAAAATTCCTATAAAATAATTACAAGTTAGAAATAAATTTCTTTAAAATTATCAGCATTTATATCTTAATTCAAATAGAAATTCCAAAATAGTAGCTACGGTTAACCATAAATTACCAAATTTTATAAACAGTAACATCTCAAAATCTAGATTAACATATAAAAATTTCAGTTAATACCTATTTATGGATAATTTCCTATAATTTTTACAATATTTACACTAAATAGCAGAAATAGATACAGGTCTTTAAAAATTCTGAAATTTTTACAAAACGTCCTACACGATATATAAAATTTTATATAAAATTTTCATGATTTTCATACTATTTTGCTATTAAATTCGATTTCCTTCAGATTATACTTTCTAAAATATGTAACTTTGTTATTTTAATGAACTAATTCATGAAATTTATTATGAAAATTTAACTTACTACATAGGTCCTTATATAATATTTATAGATTTTTATCACCTTTAAATATCCTGTTAAGAATTTTTCTCTTATTTTCTTAAATAAATCATATAAATTACTATATCACATAATAATTTCCCAAAATTTCCAGACTATCATTTTCTATATTTTCTGATAGATTTTTAATTTTTGTTTCTACAATCATAGTTACTTAACCTATTTTACTTAATAATTCATGAAATAACATATATTTCAACCCTTTTTATTTAAATTTTTGTTTTTATAAAATTCTTAAATTTTCAGTTCTTAACCTTTTCCTTACTGATTTTTGATAAAAAAAAATCAAATGTTCAAGAGATTTGTGATTTAGTTTTGATGTTATACATAATACATATTGGGCTAGTTACATATGTATCTTAAACACATATGTAACTCTTTAAGCTTGTTTGTCATAGTTTATGAGGATTAAAACCTTGATAGTAGATGAAAAAAAAGGTTGAAGATGGTTGGAGATGACTTTAAGCTTCTTGGATTCCAAGACTTGAGAAAGAGTTCTTGATCTTGAAGGTTTCTTCAAAAGGATCTTGATGAAGATATGAAATCTTTGATGATGGTGTTTGGTTGCTATTAGAACCGTGAGGGAGTAAGGTATGGTGGCGGTGGTTGATGGCTATAGAGGTGTTGATGATGTTGTAGCCGAGATAAAGAGAGAGAGCCGAGAGTTTTGGATGATGGAGGTGGTTATGGTGATCTTGGTGTGGTGTAAGTGGTTGATAGTGGCCGAGAGTTTTGAGAAGTTCTTTAGTGGGTATGGTGGCAGTTTTATGCCTTTGGTTAGCTGAGAGTTTGACAACAAAGCACTAACAATGATAACCCTTGGGTAGAGTAGGTTATGTGGCAACTTAAGAGAAATGTTTTGTGTCTAATGAAATTATAATGCATGGAAGTCGGCCGAAGGGGTGATGGCTAGAAACCATCATTACTTGATGAGTTGGTTTGCTAGGTGTTCAAGGTTTAGAGGTGTTAAGTGTCAAACATTTGATAAAGATTAGTGTGATGTTGGTAATGATATAATCGGCCGAGGGTTATGGACAAAGATTTAGTATTAGTCTTAGGTTAAGTATGATGAATTGGTGTTTAAGTTCATTAAGTGGTAAGAGCTAGGTGTCAACATTAGAAGTATACTTAGTGTATGATTGGCTAGGTGTCACACTTAGAAGTGTGCTTAGTGTTTGTTTGGTGATGATGCTTGGCCGAAAGGTTAAGGAGGAAATCATTATGTTAATCTAGGTTAATGATACTCTTAGTTATTAGTTTAGTGTATATAGTATTAAACTACTAATTCATGTTGGTTCAAGTCTTAATAAATTGATTAAGATATTAAATTGATGTTTAGGTTGAATGTTTAAGTGTTTTAAGATTAGTTTAGTTAAGGTTTCCATGAAAATCTTCCAAAAAGTTAACTTATTTGGGTATTGATTGATTAGGTTGTAAACTTAGTTCATTATATATTAATTAGATGTAATATATAATTCAAATAACTAGACACATAATCTTTAACATCCTTAATATTTCACAAAGATCACAAATGTGAAAATACATGCACATGTAAAGAATAATGCATACATGCAAACTATGAAGCATATATATATATATATATATATATATATATATATATATATATATATATATATATATATTTATTTATTCATGCTACAACATATGTAGGTACCAAATTTATCATATAAAGTTACCTTAGAAATTTTAATTTAATATATATATATATATATATATATATATATATATATATATATATATATATAAGAATTAATTTAAATCACATCTTAGTATTAAATTTTCTAACCTTAATTTTTAGGGTCGTCACATTCTCCTCCCGTCAAAAAAATTTCGTCCAGAAATTCATCTGTTGTTAGTATCTGATGGTAGGGGTTGTTGTTTTTTATAACTATCATTTTCATTCAGTTTAACCTCAAATAGGTGTGGATATTTTCTTTTGATTTCATCTTCTCGTTTCCATGTAAATTCAGGTCCTTGTTTTGAATTCCATTTGACCTTCACTATTGGGATCTTACTTCTCTTTAATCTCTTTACTTCTCTATCCATGATTGCTACTGGTTCTTCCACAAAATGAAGTTTCTCATCTATTTTGACTTCCCTTATTGGTATCTTTAATGTCTCATTATTCAAACATTTCTTCAAGTTAGATACATGGAAGGTGTTATGTACTCCACTTAAATCCTGAGGTAAGTCTAACTTATATGCTACAGGGCCAATCCTATCAATTACTTTCATAGGACCAACATACCTAGGATTTAACTTATTTCTTTTCCCACATCGGATAATTCCTTTTGATGGTTATACTTTTAAATATACTTTGTCCCCAACTTGAAATTCTAACGGCTTTCTCCTTCTATTAGCATAACTTTTCTATCTATCACATGCTGCCTTTAATCTGTCTTTGATTTCAAAGATCTTATCAGACGTTTCTTGTATGAGTTCTGGGCCTGTAAGTTGTCTATCTCCACTTCATTCCAACACAAAGGTGACCTATACTTTCTTCCATATAAAGCTTCAAATGGAGCTACCCCTATACTAGCATGATAACTATTATTATATGAAAATTCTATCAAAGGTAAGTGTATATCCCAACTACCACCAAAATCTAATGCACAAGCTCGCAACATATCTTCCAATGTTTGGATTGTTTTCTCACTCTGTCCATCTGTTTATGGATGATATGCTGTACTCATATTTATTTTTGTTCTTAATGCCTTATGCAAGGTCTTCCAAAATCTTGAAGTAAATCGGCTATCTCTGTCTGATATAATTGAAATTAGTATTCCATGTCTAGACATGATCTCCTTCATATAAATCTTAGCTAATTTCTACATTTTGTAATCTTCTCTAATTGGTAAGAAATGAGCTGATTTAGTCAGTCTATCGACTATAACCCATATTGTGTCATATCCATTTGAGGTTCTGGGTAATTTAGTCACAAAATCCATAGTAATCTGGTCCCACTTCCATTCAGGGATTTCTGGTTGTTGCAAACGTCCAAAGGGTTTCTGATATTCGGCTTTGACTCTTGAACAGGTATCACATTTTTCTACAAATCTTGTAACTGATTTCTTCATACCTGGCCACCAATACTGGTTTCTCAGATCCTTGTACAACTTGTTATTCCCCGGATGTACTGAATATCTTGACTTGTGTGCCTCACTCAGAATATTTTCTCTAAGTATGCCATTGTCAGGAATCCGAATTCTTCCTTTAAATCTTAAGATCCCATTTGACAAAGCTTCTAGTTGATATTCTTGCTCCATCATATTCTTTAGTTCATCTTTTTGTTGAGCATCTCAGATTTGACTTATCAGATCTGATATAACTCCATTCTCATAGCATGAACCCGTAATGACTTGGTTCTTTCCTTCCTACTTAAGGCATCTGCCACTACATTTGCTTTACCTGGGTGATATTTGATTTCACAATCATAATCACTCAGTAATTCTACCCATATTCTTTGTCTCATATTCAACATCTTTTGGTCGAATATATACTGCAGACTTTTGTGATCCGTATAAATTATGCATTTGGTTCCATACAAATAGTGTCTCCAAATCTTAAGTGCAAATACTACTGCTCCTAATTCTAAATCATGAGTAGTATAATTCCTTTCACTTCCTCTGAGTTGTCGAGACGCATATGCAATTACTTTATTTCGTTGAATCAAAACACATCCGTAACCTTGATGTGATGCGTCACAGTATACTACAAAATCATCAGTGCCTTCTGGAAGAGCTAAAATAGGAGCACTACATAATTTATGTTTCAGGATCTCAAAAGCAGTGTTCTGTTTTTCTCCCCAAACATATGGTTTATCTTTCTGAGTCAATTCTGTTAAAGGTTGGGCTACTCGGGAGAAATTTTCTATAAATCTCCTATAATAACCGGGCAAACCTAAAAATTGACGTATCTCAGTTGGTGTTTTCGGAGCTTCCCACTTCTTAATCGCATCAATCTTTGCTGGGTCGACCTGAATTCCATCTTGGTTAACCACATGTCCTAAGAATTGTACTTCTCGCTTCAAGAATTCACATTTTGAGAATTTAGCGTACAGTTCTTCTTTTTGAAGTAACTCCAAAGTTAACCTTAGATGCTTTTCATGTTCTTCCTTGCTTTTAAAATAGATTAAAATGTCATCTATAAAGACTATGACAAATTTATCCAAGTAAGGTTTGCACACTCTGTTCATTAGATCCATGAATACAGCTAGAGCATTAGTTATCCCTAATGGCATTACAAGGAACTCATAATGACCATATCAGGTTCTAAATGCAGTTTTAGGTATATCCTCTTCTTGTACCCTTAACTGATGATATCCTGATCTCAGGTCAATTTTTGAAAAATAATCCGATCCTTGCAGTTGATCAAATAGGTCATCTATTCGAGGGAGAGGGTACCTATTCTTAATAGTCACTTTATTAAGTTCCATCTTTCTTCTTCACGAACAAGACTGGAGCTCCCCATGGTGAAACGCTAGTACGTATAAATCCTTTATCCAACAACTCTTGTAACTGATTCATCAATTCCTTCATTTCTGATGGCGCCAATCGATATGGGGATTTGGCAATTGTTGCAGTCCCTGGTACTAATTCAATTTTGAATTCTACTTGATGAGGGGGTGGTAATCCTGGTAACTCATCAGGAAATACTTTTGGATATTCTCTAATAATAGGAACATCTTCCAAGTTCTGCTTGACTGGCTTTGTATCAACTACATGGGCTAGAAATGCTAAACATTTCTTTTTCAAATATTTCTGAACCTTCATACAAGAAATTATTATGATAGGATCTCTAGGTTTCTCACCGTGTATGAAAAGAATTTGGTTGTCTCTCATTAAAGGGATTTTAATAATTCGTTTTCCACAAATGATTTCTGTCTGATTCTTACTTAACCAATCCATACCCACAACAATATCAAAATCTCCTAATTCAATAAGGATCAGATCTATGTCAAAGCAATAATTATCTAAGTTTAGAACACAATTAGGAATAACTTCACTAGCCTTTATCATTTTTCCATCAGGTAATTCTATTATATACTTATTTTTTAGTTTCTCTGATGTTAATCCAAGTAGGGGTTTGAAATAATTTGAAACAAAACTTCAGGTTGCTCCCGTATCAAATAATACAGTTGCGTATTGATCATTAATAAGGAACATACCCGTCACCACTTCTGGTTCCTGTCGCGCCTCTCCCGCTTGAAGCACAAATGCTCGACCATGCGCCATGTTAGGATTCCTTGGAGTCTTCCCTTTCAATTCTGGGCATCCGTTGCGAAGGTGATCTTCTTTTCCACACTGGTAGCATACTGGCTTAGGATTTGTGGGTCCCTTACATTCTCTGGATGTATTTCCCTTCTTCTTGCAATTATAACAAATTACCATCACACATCTCCTTGCATGATATCTTTTGCAGGTATTGCACCAGGGTTGACTTTCTGTCCGCGGCCTTTCTTCCTGCGTGATTCCAATAAAATTTCTCTCTGGGTTTCTATTTATCCTCTTGTTCTAGTTTCCCCCAAAATTCCTTTCTATATGGTTGCTCCATTTTCTTTTCTCTCCTATCTTGGTTGTAGTTAATGTTCCGTTCCTAAGCATCTCGTCTGTCAAACTTCCTGCTAGAGCGACTGCATCCTGAAATGTTTTTGGCATTGGAGATTTCACCATTCCTTTTATCTGTGGTACTAAACCCCAGATGTCTCTTCCTATCCTTTTTGTTTTAGGAGTCACCAAATGTGGCACCAATCTAGAAAACTCATTGTATTTATCAGTATATTCCTGATAAGCAGCACCTTTCATTTCTAGTGCTAAAAATTCTACTTTGATCTTTTCTATTTCATTATAGGGACAATATTTTTCAATCATTAGTTTCCTAAATTCTTCCCAACTTAATCCATTTATAACATTCCTTTCCTTTGTTTGAATTTCCATTTTCCACCAAGACTGTGCTTCTCCTTTAAGGGAATGCGAAGCAAACCTGGTTTTACAGTTATCAGCACAATCACTGATGTCTAAAACTGACTCCATTTCCTCTAATCAGCGTAAAGCTTGCACTGCTCCACCCTTTCTGTCAAAGTCTTGGGGTTTACAAGACATAAATCCTATAAGAACATCCTTTTCTAGCTTCATCAATAGCTTCCTCTTCATGGTTTTCCACTTCGCTAGTATGTGCTGGCCCATTGTCTCCAGGCGGCACTCCTTCAAAACTAAAAGTTTGTTGAAGCTGGGTCACTAATGTAGGTATTGTAGCTTCCAGTTGTTGAGTCACTATTCGAGAAATTCTCTCGTCCTCATTTGTGGTAGTATTTGCTGGCGGGGTCTCTTCTACTAACCTAGTTCTTGGTCGCCCGACACGTGAAGTGCTTTGTACTGGTTGAGTATCTCTTCTTGGCAGCATTTTTTTTCACTACATACCAATTATATTATTATTACATAAATTTTACTCGTTTTATATCATAATCATAAGCGAAATGTTATATTATTTTCCTATTTCATATATCTGAAACAGTTGTATAACATATAGGGTTTCCTATTTCTCTAATCTCTCCACACCCAATTCCACATCCTAGTGAAGATACTTTTGCTTTCTTTCTTCACTTCCTTGACATCTTCTTGAAGGATTCGAATTTCTCGTTGTATTCTTTTAACCTTCTTAAGAATCTGCTTAGTAGTCTTCATTTGACATTCCTCCAACCTTTGCCTCTTAACTCATCTTTCTTCAGTTTCGGAATTATCAGGTTGGATGGTAGGTGTTATATCAGATGTTGGAAAGAGGTTTTATGGGTTTTTGTTTTCTTGCTCCACAACTTCTTTAGTTGAAAATTTCTTTCCACGTCGTACATTCTTTCTTGGTGTCATGATTGTATAGCCTCCCATGGTTACTGGTGCACATCGGACGTAAAACTTTGGCATTGTGTTGGTCTGGGTCTCAGGTTGAGGTGTTTATACTTTGTTCTGAGGCTCTATCTCAGGTGTTGTTTCTTTATAGTTGCTATGATCCGAAGGATCAGTTTCATTATAGTAGCTATCAGATTTATCAGAATTCATGCTGTAAAAATTCTTACAAATTTAACTCATGTAAATAACATAAGATTCATAAAATTTCACATATGAATCATACATATTTCAAGTTTCATTTTTGTCTAAGCATGAATATGATCACATAAATTCATGGAAAGAAACAAACATAAGCTATTATCATATTTGATAATTTGTCATCATACGAGCTAATGGTTATAGTCTAGGCATTTACTAATAATACCTAATTCTCTATAACCAATGGCTCTGATACCAAGCTGTCACATCCCGGCTGAAGCGTGAAATGCTTTGGTGTGACTATTGGTTTGGAACACATTGATTACAGATCTAAACAATCACACCAAATAAATTTAATAAACAGTACATTAAACTTTCATAGAATACGGGTTACATTCTTACAACATATACAAAACTTTTCCTCTTTCAGACTTTTATATAATATATTGTAACCCTATTACAAAAGATTTAAGTAAGTACTTTATTAGTCTTCTCAGTAATAGTGGATATGTGCATTCATAAAACTGCTGAGATCTACCAAGTTCACTGTTACTTGTACACACATCTTTCCTATCACATCATACCACCCATTGAAAACATTAAAAGTAAGGACCAGATTATAAGTCATACTAATTACCCGAAAAAGCATACTCAAAATAGTCAACATAAAGTTAGTGAGATCATAGGTTTAATAACTTAATGGATATAATATAAATAAGATTACAACCAAACCTACTTATATGCCAGGTGATTCATAACTGTCATACATACAAATCACAGAATCAGATAATATAACATCATAACACTTATTTTGTTGATGCAGGAAACATATTCCTAAGTAGAGCTACCTATATTATCAGACGGTTTCTTATTTAAATTAATGGTTGTAAATTATGGCACAAAATGACAGTAACTTATCAAAATTCTTATTTACATTAGCATCAAAAATAAACACAGTATGTTTTTTCCCCCAAAACTCATAGATATAAAATAAGGCTATGATACTCACCTAAAATCCAGCAAAATTCCTATAAAATTATTACAAGTTGGAAATAAATTTCTTTAAAATTTTTAGCATTTATATCTTAATTCAAATAGAAATTCCAAAATAGTAGCTACGGTTAACCATAAATTACCAAATTTTATAAACAGTATCATCTCAAAATCCAGATTAACATATAAAAATTTCATAAATAACAGAAATAGCTACAGGTCTTTAAAAATTCTGAAACTTATATAGAAAGTTCTACACGATATTTAAAATTTTATATAAAACTTTCATGATTTTTCATAGTGTTTTGCTATTAAATTCGATTTCCTTCAGATTATACTTTCTAAAATATGTAACTTTGTTAGTTTAATGAATTAATTCACTAAATTTATTCTAAAAATTTACCTTACTACAGAGATCCTTATATAATTTTTCTAGATTTTTATCACCTTTAAATCTCCTGTTAGGAATTTTTCTCTTATTTTCTTAAATAAATTATATAAATTAATATATTGTATAATAATTTTCCAAAATTTTCAGACTATTATTTTTTATATTTACTGATAGATTTTTAATTTTTATTTCCACAATCATAGTTATTTAACCTATTTTACTTAATAATTCATGAAATAACATATATTTTAACCCTTTTTATTTAAATTTTTGTTTTTATAAAATTCTTAAATTTTCGGTTCTTAACCTTTTCCTTACTGATTTTTGATAAAAAAAATCAAATGTTCAAGAGATTTGTGATTTAGTTTTGATGTTGATACATAATGGGCTAGTTACATATGTATGTTAAACACATACGTATGTTAAACACATATGTAACTCTTTAAGCTTGTTTGTCATAGTTTATGAGGATTAAAACCTTGATAGTAGATGAAAGGAAAGGTTGAAGATGGTTGGAGATGACTTTAAGCTTCTTGGATTCCTAGACTTGAGAAAGAGTTATTGATCTTGATGGTTTCTTCTAAAGTATCTTGATGAAGATATGAAATCTTTGATGATGGTGTTTGGTTGCTATTGGAACAGTGAGGGAGTAAGGTATGGTGGCGGTGGTTGATGGCTATAGAGGTGTTGGTGATGTTGTAGCCGAGATAAAGAAAGAGAGCCGAGAGTTGTGGATGATGGAGGTGGTTATGGTGATCTTGGTATGGTGTAAATGGTTGATAGTGGCCGAGAGTTTTGAGAAGTTCTTTAGTGGGTGTGGTGGCAGTTTTATGCCTTTGGTTAGGCGAGAGTTTGACAACAAAGCACTAACAATGATAACCCTTGGGTAGAGTAGGTTATGTGGTAACTTAGGAGAAATGCTTAGTGTCTAATGAAATGATAATGCATGGAAGTCGGCCGAAAGGGTGATGGCTAGAAACCATCATTACTTGATGAGTTGGTTTGCTAGGTGTTCAAGGTTTAGAGGTGTTAAGTGTCAAGCATTTGATAAAGATTAGTGTGATGTTGGTAATGATATAATCGGCCGAGGGTTATGGACAAAGATTTAGTATTAGTCTTAGGTTAAGTATGATGAATTGGTGTTTAAGTTCATTAAGTGGTAAGAGCTAGGTGTCAACATTAGAAGTATACTTAGTGTATGATTGGCTAGGTGTCACACTTAGAAGTGTGCTTAGTGTTTGTTTGGTGATGATGCTTGGCCGAAAGGTGTAGAAGGAAATCATTATGTTAATCTAGGTTAATGATACTCTTAGTTATTAGTTTAGTGTTAATATAGTATTAAACTACTAATCCATGTTGGTTCAAGTCTTAATAAATTGATTAAGATATTAAATTGATGTTTAGGTTGAATGTTTAAGTATTTTAAGAGTAGTTTAGTTAAGGTTTCCATGAAAATCTTCCAAAAAGTTAACTTATTTGGTTATTGATTGATTAGGTTGTAAACTTAGTTCATTATATATTAATTAGATGTATAATATATAATTCAAATAACTAGACACATAATCTTTAACATCCTTAATATTTCACAAAGATCACAAATGTGAAAATACATGCACATGAAAAGAATCATGCATACGTGCAAACTATGAAGCATATACATATATTTATAGATGCTACAACATATGTTGATACCAAATTTATCATATAAAGTTACCTTAGAAATTTTAATTTAATATATGTATATATATATATATATATATATATATATATATATATATATATATATAAGAATTAATTTAAATCACATCTTAGTATTAAATTTTCTAACCTTAATTTTTAGGCTCGTCACACCGATAAACACTTTTCAAATTTGAGACATGAAATACATTGTGAATTCCACTCAATGAATCAGGTAGGTCTAATCGATACGCCACTGGACCTATTCTTTCCAGAATCTCAAATGGTCCAACGTATCTTGGATTAAGCTTGTCTCTTCTTCCGAATCGAATTACACCTTTCCACGGTGAGACTTTTAGTAAAACTTTGTCGCCGACCTGAAACTCCAAAGGTTTTCATCGTTTGTCTGTATAGATTTTCTATCGGTCATGAGCTGCAGCCATACGGTTCCTTATCTATATGATCTTCTTGGTAGTCTCATGCATCAACTCGAGGCCTGTTAGCTGACTGTCACCAATTTCCGCCCAGCAAACTGGTGATCTACACTTTCGTCCATACAAAGCCTCAAATGGTGCTACCTTAATGCTGGTGTGATAACTATTGTTGTAAGAAAATTCCACCAATGGTAGGTGAACTTCCCAGTTATTCCCGAAATAAATCACACAAGCACGTAACATGTCCTCCAATGTTTGAATAGTATGTTCACTTTGCCCATCTGTTTGTGGATGATAAACAGTACTCATATCCAGACGTGTACCCAGAGATTTCTGTAATGATTGCCAAAAATATGATGTGAAACGAGCATCACGGTCAGAAATAATTGAGACCGGTACACCATTTCTCGAGACTATCTCCTTCAGATAAATTTGAGTTAACTTATCCATGTTATCAGTTTCCTTGATTGCCAAGAAGTGAGCAGACTTAATCAATCGGTCTACGGTCATCCATATTGTGTCACAACCAGTAGGAGTCCGAGGTAATTTAGTAATGAAATCCATAGAAATCTGTTCCCACTTCCATAAAGGAATCTCAGGTTGTTGTAGTAATCCAGATGGCTTTTGATATTCAACTTTAACCTTAGAATAGGTTAAGCACTTGCTCACATATATAGCTACGTCTGCCTTCATATTAGGCCACCAATAGTGCGCCTTCATATCATGATACATCTTGTCAGAACCAGGGTGTATAGAGTACTTAGACTTATGTGCTTCACTCATAACCAAGTCTCTTAAGTTTCCATACAAGGGCACCCAAAGTCTATCCATGAAGTAACAAATTCAGTCAGCTTTCACTTCAAACTGTTTGTCCATTCCACGTAAGGATTCAGATCCAATGTTTTCCGCTTTCAAAGCTTCTATCTGAGCTTCCCGAATTTGTTCAAGTAATTGAGTGCTAATAGTAAGCTGTAGAGTTCGCACTCATTTGGGCTTAGCAGTTTCCTTTCTACTCAACGCGTCAGCGACTTCATTCGCCTTTCCCGGGTGATATTTGATAGCACAATCATAATCGTTCAACAATTCCACCCAGCGTCGCTGCCTCATGTTCAGCTCCTTTTGCTCAAAGATATGCTGAAGACTCTTGTGATCAGTGTAGATAGTACACTTGGTACCATACAAGTAATGTCTCCATATGTTTAAGGCAAAAACTACCACACCCAGTTCCAAGTCATGAGTGGTGTAGTTCTTCTCGTGCACTTTTAGTTGTCTCGAAGCATAGGCTATCACCTTGTCATGTTGCATCAAGATACAACCAAGTTCTTGGATAGAAGCATCACAGTAGACCACAAAGTCATCACTTCACTTCGGTAATGCCAATATCGGTATGCTACACAGTTTCTGTTTCAACAACTGAAAAGCAAACTCTTGACTATCACGCCATTTATACGTTGTTCCTTTATGAGTCAAGGCTGTGAGAGGTTGAGCAATCTTAGAGAATCCCTCAATGAATCGCCGATAGTATCCTGCCAGTCCAAGATATTGTCATATCTCGCTAGGCGTCTTGGGAACCGACCAATTCTTTAGCACCTCAATCTTTGCAGGATCAACATGTATTCCCCTCTCGTTAACAATATGACCCAAAAACTGTACTTCACGTATCCAGAAATCACACTTGGCAAACTTGGCGCATAGTGTTCCTTTTTAAGTAATTCCAAGATTAGACGTAGGTGCTCTTCATGTTCTTCCTTGGTCCTCGAATAGATCAATATGTCATCAATAAACACGGTAACAAACTGATCAAGATAGGGTTTGCACACACGATTCATGAGATCCATGAATACTGCTGGTGCATTTGTCAACCCAAATGGCATGACCAAGAACTCATAATGACCATAACATGTACGGAATACGGGGTCTTTAAGATGTCTTCCTCTCGGACTCTCAGTTGATGATACCCAGACCTCAAATCAGTCTTAGAGTAGTATCTTGATCCTTGAAGTTGATCAAACAAATCATCTATACGAGGTAAAGGATATCGATTTTTGACTGTAACCTTATTCAATTCTCTGTAGTCGATACACATTCAAAATATGCCATCCTTTTTCTTGACGAAGAGAACAGGTGCTCCCCAAGGTGATGAGCTCGGTCGAATAAACTCTTTATCCAACAGCTCATGCAGTTGTGTCGATAGTTCCTGTAGTTCATTCTGGGCTAACCAGTAAGGTGCTCTCGCAATTGGAGCGGCTCCGGGAGTCAAATCAATCTGGAACTCAACCTGATGATGAGGTGGTAGTCTAGGCAGATCCTCTAGAAACACCTCCGGAAAGTCACGAACTACCAGAATATCCTCTATCTTCTTTACCTCCGGTTGCTTGTCAGTCACAAGGGCTAATACAGCTAAGCGGCCCTTACGTACCCACTTCTGCGCTTTCATAAAGGATATGATGCCTATCACAGCACCACCTTTCTATCCCTTAACCGAGAAATTTTCCCAGTCCAAGAGAGGAATGCGGATAACCTTCTCGTGGCAAATGACTTCCGCCTGCTTCTTGGACAGCTAATCCATGCCCACGACCACATCGAAACTCCCAAGCGTAACAGGCATGAGGTTGATGTCAAAAGTATGACCAGCAAGTTCTATCTCGCAGTCCTTAAGGATGTGTGTAATGTGGATTTGCTTACCATCAGCTAATTCTACCGTATATTTAGATTCCAACGGAGAAGGCATATCACTTAAGAGACTACTAAACTTAGTAGAGATAAAACTCCTATCGGCTCCAGTGTCAAACACTACAGTAGCAAAACGACCATTAACAGGGAATTTACCAGTAACAGTAGTAGGGTTGTTTAGAGCCTCACCTGAACCCATGACAAAGGCCCTCCCCTTAGCTCCTCCGTTGTCGCCACCATTATTGTCACCACTGCCATTGTTGTTGTTGTTTCCACCATTTCCAGCACCATTCCTGTTCTTCTTCAACTGAGGACAATTCCTCTTGTAGTGTCCTTCCTTTCCACACTCAAAGCAACCTTTTGGTGTTTCTTGGGATTGCTGAGGCTTCTTTATCAACTCACCACGGCAATCCTTTGCCGCGTGTCCAGCCTTACCACAACGCTGGCATCGAAAATTGTCACACCTGCCAGTGTGGTGGTAGTTGCATTGATTACATTTGGGATACTTCCCCACGTATCCATCTTGTCCCTGAGATGAAGAATATGACTGATTGAAACTACGGTTGTTGTCAAACCTCCTTTGCTGTTGTTGATGCTGATGCTGCTGAGTGTGCTATTGTTGCTGCTGATGTTGCTAAGGTTGGTTGTTTGACGAAGATCCATTGCTTCCAGAGTTGTCCCATTTGAGTTTATTGTCAGGCAGGCTTGCCACAACGCCCCGTTTGGGTAGCTTTCCCTGATCCACCTCTTGGTCAGTAAGCTTGTGAGCCAATCAAATAACCTGCTAGATAGTGGTGAGGTTAGCAGCAGTCACCATACTCTGTATCTCTGGAACCAAGCAACGCAAATAAAGCTCAATTCGTTTGATCGGCGGGTCGATCATGCCAGGGAATAGTGTCGCCACCTCGTGAGACCTCGTAGTGTAAGCCTCGATTTCAGATCCTTCCATTTTTAACTGCCAGAACTCAGCTTCCAGCTTCTGGACTTCATTGCGAGGATAATACTCCACCGTTATCATCGCTTTAAACTCGTCCCACGGTAAAGCATTTGCCATCACCTGGCCAAGCATCTTTACCTGTGCATTCCACCACGAGAGCGCTGCACCCTCAAGTGTACCTGTGGCGTATTTCACTTTGCACTTGGCGAAAACCAACTCGGTCTTCTCAAACCACCGCACAAGCCCTACGGCTCCTTCAGCTCCACTGTATGTATGGGGCTTACAGTCCATGAACTCCTTATACATGCATGCTGGCGGTCCTGTATTCAATGTTTTGGATTGTTTAGTTAAACCAAATGGATTAACCATCTAATCGAAGATTTACGTAAGTGATGACCAGGGTCATAGTTTACCTCCAAATTGGGCAGCTTGAGCGCCCAGCTCTGCCTGCACATGTTGATTGATTAAGGCGACTAATTCGGCAGGGGTCATGTTTACAGCACCGTCACCACGTCCACCGGCACCACGTCCACGGTCACGTCCACGTCCTCTACCACGACCGTCCATATTTCACTTTACATTCAAAAATACAATAATGAGTAACATCCAACATATTAATCTTATCGAAGTGTGGTAAATAGTAAGAAATAATGAATTTGTCACAACCACAACATTTATAACTAAAATAATAACCAAAGATAAATAAATTGTAAATGATTCACAAAATATTCCATCAATGTCAAAATTTTCAGTTTTTCAGTTGGGTGGGAAACAACCCTTCCCACATAGGTTTCAAAAAGAAAATAAACACTCTGTAGTCCAAGCCAAATGAATGTTAAAATCAATCCAACACATCAAATCCATCACTGTCCTCTTCCATCTCTTCCGGGGCTTCCTCCGGCTCTTCTTCATGTTCCTCTTCAGGGTCTTCCCCAGGTACAAGGTCGTCCGCATTTTGAAGTGCCGCTAGTTGTGCCTCCAGCTCAGTCAATCTATCATCTGTCCCTACACTATGAAGCTCTTACGTGGACATGCGCTCAGTAAGTGCAGTAACATTACCAGCCAAGTATTGCCCAGTAAGTGCCGCTAATTAAAATCGTGAGTCGCTCCTGAAGTGTCTCTACCGATAAACGCAGCTGACGCATCTCGTGTCGTAAAATGGAGTTCTCGTCAGTAAGTCCTCTGATTCGGTATCGCTCAGTGTCCGGTGTTGCAACCAAAGCTGCAACCGCCCGCTCGAGAGGAATACACAGAGAAGGAAGGGTAGGTGCCGTAGAAGTAGTCACCGACCTAGTCCTAGGTCCAGTAGTAGCTATAGCTGTAACACGCTCCCTGTAGACCATGCGATCAACATAGGTGGGATAGTAACTCTAGTTCCGTGGAGGATAGGGATGTCGGGGCCAGTTAGAATCCCTATCAGGTACGAGAGGAGGATGAGGTAACTCAGAACGTGCAGGCCTCTTACCCAGAGCCCTTGAAGACGATGCCATGCTGCGAGGTACGTGACGTGTATGCCAATGAGTATACAGTAAGGGATAAGTAACGAGTAACTAACAAACTGTGCGGTTATAGTCTAGTGTGTATGCAACGTAGTTCCCTATAACCAATGGCTCTGATACCAATCTGTCACACCCTCAAAATCCACGTGCGGGGTTTTATCGCGAGGCGAGTGAACAAACTAGGATCTCAGTCATTAGTTACTCAGAACGACACTATATGTAACCTTTATGTATGGCCCCATTTTCGGAACGCTTACAGTCGGTCATTCAAAGCATAAAACATATAGAATATAACATTTAAAAACACATAATACTTGCAGCGGAATTTAAACTTTTCATTAATAATTAAAAGGTCATGACAAAACATCCTGTTGTTTCTTTTACATCCTGAAAACTATATTAGTATAATAACATTCTCAAAATATATGGATGCTAGACTCAAATTATCCCCAGTATCTTATGCATCCATGTCTGCACCTCCTCAACATCAACAAATTACCTACCAACTGATATGCATATAAAAAGTCAGCGTTGCTGAGTGAGTTCTAGTTTATATAATAAAATACTTTAATTTTAATAAAACCTTTCCTTTACTTTCGTTCGTGATCACACATCATACGTACATCTTGATAATAATCATTTATTTATCCTTTATCATCATATATAATCATTCGTTTCGTACTTTATTATCTTTCACTTCTATCCAGATCCTGCCATGCCCCATCTTCGGTGCACAAAGTGACTAAAGTCTTGGGAGCAAGTGACCCTGTTATCACACGTTTCCATCAGTCACCAATACTGATGGTTAGGTGTGCACTTGGCACACTATCGAGGTGCCAACCCATAAAGAGTTATGACCCCCTTTTTATGCTTGCAAGACTTTTAATTCAATCATTACGTTCCACTTCTCATTATCTTTATCTTCCACTTTCATTACAATAATACTTTACGTACAAGAGTATTAACACACCACATAAAGTCACATACTAATACGTAATATAGAACATCAACCACAGCCCACAAACATACATAACATTAACAGACCTAAACTACAAAAACATTCTAGAACTTAACAATACATTCTACTTCCCAAGATTTTTGAAAATTCTAAGTCCCCAAAGAAATGCGGATGAACAAGTCCAAATGTGGCTGGATGTTCAGCAAATGTGGACATGCAAATGCAGATGAAAGTCTTAGAAAAATATTCTAAGTGTCCAAAGATGTGCGAGTGAACCAAATGCGGATGAACAAGTCCAAATGCGGATGAACAATACTAAATGCGGATGATCAAAATACTTAACTATGGAACATAAAACGTAATGCGGTTGAACACTTAGCAAATGCGGATGAACACTTAACAAATGCGGATGAAAAAATTCCCACAGCGGACAGCCAAAGTCCACAGCGGATGACCAAGTCCACAGCGGATAGTCAAAATGCCTTAGTGTCCACATCGGACATGCAAAGTCCACAGCAGACATGCAAGTCCACAACCGACAGTCTAATTGCCTAAGTGTCCATAGCGGACGGCTAGTGTCCACAGCGGACACCAAGTCTATCACCTACAATTCAACTTGCTCAATTTCCAGTCTCCATACATCATTTTAAGCATATTCTTAGCTTAGATCTAATGGTCTAACACTTAGAACATCTTAAAAATTTATACAATCATCATGAAAATCATAAAACATAACTATATCATTATAAATAACCGTACCATACATGGAAAATCATGATTTGCTTCAAAAACATCAGTTTAATATGCATACCAGCCCCAAATAAGTAGAGAACATTTAAAAGAGGGGATCTAGAACTCACCTCTAACTGCTTTCGAGTAAAACTCCTCCAAACCCAAGAGCAACCTGGAGTTCTAGCACCTAAACACATGAAAACACACAACCAAACATATAGAAACACTTAAGGATCAGTCCAGAAGCTGAAAACTCAACTGAAACCGAGAAGAACACCATAGAATCTTACCTTTTGAAGACTTTCTCTCTCTAAAACCGGGTGAAACTTCTTCTTACTTCAGCCGAGACTTCTTGCATGAGAAAGAGAAGTATGGGAGGCCTTATCACCTTTTTGAACCCATTATAGGCAAGTTTGGCCCTTGCCTGCTTTTAACCCCTTATTTTACAATAATACTCTTTTTCTCCCTTGCTTTCTTTTCTTTTCTTCGTGCTGAAATTTTCCGGGTGTTACAAGTCCACCCCCTTATATAGGTTTCATCCTCGAAACCTGTCACTCCTCGAACAACTATGGGTAATGTCGTCTCATTTCCTCCTCAGTCTCCCACGTAGACTAGGACTCCTTCCTGTGTCTCCACTGTACTCGCACGAGTGGAACCATTTATTCCGCAGCCTCTTCTCTTTTCTGTCAATGATGGCCACCGGTTGCTCCACATAATTGAGCCGTTCATCTACCTCAATATCCTCCAGTGGCACAATCATATCCTCGTCGGCTAAGCACTTTCTCAGATAAGATACATGGAATGTTGGATGAATTCAACTTAATTAATCAGGTAGCTCCAACCTGTAGGCCACCTCTCCTACTCGAACAATGATTCGGAAAGGCCCTATATACCTCGGGCTCAGCTTACCCTACTTTCTAAACCGAATGATCCTCTTCTAAGGTGAAACCTTCAGCATAACTTTATCACCCACCTTGAATTCAATCGGTCTACGCCTCCTTTTAGCATACGACTTTTGTCTATCTTTTGCCGCCTTCATAAAGGCCTTGATCTTCACTAACTTTTCGGTCATAGCCTCGATCACCTAGATGCTCCCTAGTTCCTTCTGCCCAATGTCACCCCAATATAGGGGTGTTTTGCACTTCCTACCGTATAGCATCTCATATGGAGGCATACCGATGTTGGCATGATAACTGTTGTTGTATGAGAATTTGGCTAACGGTAAGTGTTCATCCCAACTTCCTTTAAAATCAATGATGCATGCTCGGAACATATCCTTAAACGTCTGAATGGTTCTCTCTGACTGACCGTCTGTTTGAGGATGGTAAGCCGTACTGATGTGCAACCTCGTCCCCATCGCATCATGGAATCTCTTCCAAAACTTAGATGTAAACCGAGTCAGACACTATAGACACCGGTACACCATGATGAGTCATAATCTCTTTGATGAATAGATCTGCCAACCTCGCAGATGAATACGTCTCGCGGATCGGTAGAAAGTGAGCACTCTTCGTCAAACGGTCAACTATCACCCATATGGCATCGTACCCCCTTGCTGTATGTGGTAACTTCGTAATGAAGTCCATGGTAATGTGCTCCCATTTCCACTCGGGTATATCCAAGGGTTGGATCTTCCCGTATGGCTTCTGGTGCTCCGCCTTCACTTGTAAACAAGTAAGGCACTTACTCACATACCCCGCCACATTGCGCTTCATTCCCGGCTAACAGTAATCTTTCTTCATATCATGATACATCTTTGTAGCACCAGGATGAATTGAGTATCGAGTCTTGTGAGCCTCATCCATGATCTTCTCACGCAGACCCCCATAACGAGGAATCCACATCCGCCCCGATCGCGTCCGGACACCAAGAGTCTTCTCCCCCAACTCGACAACTAGACCTTTCATCCTTTCAAAGTTAATCTGATCTTCTTTTAGCACTTCATCCTGAAATTCCTTAATCTGCTTCATCACATCGGAGGTTATAACCAGCTGATAAGCTTTCACCTGAATCGACTCGGGTTTCTCTTTTCGGCTAAGGGCATCCGCCACCACGTTGGCCTTGCCCGGATGGTAATGGATCTCACAATCATAGTCTTTGATCAAATCTAACCATCTCCTTTGCCTCATATTAAGATCTTTCTGCTCGAAGAAGTACTTCAAACTTTTGTGATCAGTGAAGATGGTGCACTTCGTCCCATACAGGTAGTGCCTTCAAATCTTCAATGCAAAGACCACAGCCGCTAACTCCAAGTCATGAGTAGGGTAGTTAGCCTCATGGATCTTCAACTGTCAAGATGCATAGGCTATAACCCTTCCCAGTTGCATCAGCACGTAACCCAATCCCAAATAAGAAGCATCTAAATAGACCACCAAGTCTTCATTCCCTTCGGGTAATGTCAAGACAAGAGCTTGAGTCAATCTTGTCTTTAACTCTTCTAAAGCATTCTCCTGCTCTTGACCCCATACGAACTTCACATCCTTACGGGTCAATTTGGTCAATGGTGAAGCTATATTGGAGAAGTCTTGGATGAATCTTCTGTAGTAGCCCGCCAAACCCAAGAAACTGCGGATCTCAGATGGCGTCATTGGAGTCTTCCATTGCATTACTGCCTCCACCTTTTCCAGGTCCACCATAATCCTTTTAGAATTAACCATATGACCCAAAAATTGAACTTCTCGCAACCAGAACATGCATTTGGAGAACTTAGTATACAGCTTCTCTCTTCTAAGCATCTCCAATACCTCGCGAATGTGACCGGCATGCTCGTCTTCACTCTTCGAATAAATCAGGATATCATCGATAAACACAATCACTGATTTTTCCAACATCGGCCGACACACTTGATTCATCAAATCCATAAAAGCAGCTGGCGCGTTGGGTAAACCGAAAGACATAACGAGGAATTCGTAACGCCCATATCATGTTCGAAACGCAATCTTCGGGATATCTTGTTCCTTAACCTTTAGCTGATGATAACCAGATCAGAGATCTATCCTTGAGAACCAGCTGGCTCCTTGAAGCTGATCAAATAAGTCATCAATCCTCAGTAGTGGATACCTGTTCTTCACCGTTAACTTGTTCAACTCACGATAGTCGATGCACATCCTCATGCTACCGTCCTTCTTCTTTACAAACAAGACCGGAGCACCCCAGGAGGAGATGCTCGGCCGGATGAACCCCTTATCTAACAACTCTTGCAGCTGAGTCATCAATTCCTTCATCTCGGAGGGAGCTAGTCGATACGGTGCCTTGGCAACAGGTTGGGCACCAGGTATCAAATCAATCTGGAACTCGATCTCGCGGTCCGGTGGCACACCTGGTATATCCTCCGGGAATACGTCTGGGAAGTCACACACGACTGGTACGTTGGACAATCGTGGTACTGACACACCCACATCTTTCATATAAGCTAGGTAGGCACTACATCCACGCCTCATGTACTTCTCGGCCACCACCATTGAAATTGCCTTCGAAACCGTACCGACCCTATCCCCATAAATTGTCACCGAACTCCCATCAGGTGCGGTCAAACAAATCATCTTCTTGCGACACGCAATATTTTCCTCATAGGCTGCTAGCCAATCCATTCCTAGAACCACATCGAATCCGCTTAGGGGCATCACAAATAATTTAGCAGAGAACCTATGGCCTTCCAATTCTATGTCACAATCCTCAATCAGATCAGAAATCTTGGTAGACTTACCAATGGCAGTTTCTACATCGAATGGCTCATCAATACTTCTACTTCTAATAGACAATTTAACACAGAAGGCAATAGAAATAAAACTCTTACTAGCACCAGAATCGAAAAGCACAGAGGTACAAATTTGGTTTACTAGGAAGGTACCTGACACAACATCGGGGTCCACTCTAGCATCCTCCCGGGTCATAGTAAATGCTTTGGCATTTTCCCTCTGCCATTCCTTCTCCTTCTAGATCCCCTTTCTCGCCCCGGAATTCTCAGCCCTCAGTTTCTTGCAATCCCTACTCAGATGGCCCTCTTCTCCACAGTTGTAGCACCTCACCACCCCACACTCCCTTGCTATATGACCAGGCTTCCCAAATTTGAATCAGATGTTTAGTCCCCACTTACACTCTCCCACATGTTCCTTCCCACACTTCTTACATTCCCTCCTGTTGTTCCTCTTACTCAATCCTGGGCGACGGTCGTCAATCCTCATCTTCTTCTCCCCAATCCCATAGTTATCACTCCTGAACCTCTTCCCATTACCGTTCTTATTCCAACTCTTTTCAACCTTCCTCTGAATTGGTACTGGGTCCCTCTCATCAAACAATCTCCCGGCCAAATCTACTGCAGACCTAAACGTGCTCAGTCTAGCGGCTATCATGTTCCTCCTAATGTCCACGGGCAAACCCTGCATGTACCTTTTAATATTCTTGGACTCCGGAGTTACTAGATCCGACACAAGCCTGCAAGTTCATTGAACTTAAAGGTAAACTCTTGATGAGTCATGTTTCCAGCCTCCAAATGCAAGAACTCCTTCTTAATTTTGTCCAACTCCCGATGCAGACAATACTCCTCCAGTACCAGTTCCTTCAAATCCGACCACCTCATCCTTGCTATAGACCGTTTTCCTTTGGCTTGGAAAATGTTGTCCCACCAACATAATGTCGAGTCAATGAAAGAATAGGAGACAAACTTCACCTTTTGATCCTCCCGACACTCACTGATGTCTAGGACTGCCTCCATCTCTCGAACCCAACGGTGAGCAGTAGTAGCATTGCCGTTACCATCAAAAGTCAGGGGTTTGTACCTCTAAAACGCCCCATAGGTGCACCCCTTAGCGGTTTCCTTCTCCTTCTCATTATCATCATCCTGAATTACCACCTTTGGGCTAGATGGCTCTTCCTCTGTTTTCTCCTTCTTCCCAGCATCATCAGTTCTTTCACCCTCCTTTACAGCCCTTAACACTTCGGTCACTACTGAGGGCAACACATTTTGCATGACGTTGTAGACCTCGTCAGCAATAGCTTCTTTTATCGTAGACTTGAGGGTAGCTGATCCTGCACCCTCTTGGTGGCTATGGAGGTCGGTGTCCTCATGAATCATCTCAGGAGCCTCAGCCTTGCTCTTGGTGACACGTGGCCCAGTAGTACGCCCACCACAAGCCCCACCTTGAGTTGCCTTCCCAGGTTTTCTCCCCGCCATAAAATCTACTTCCCATAAAATCTACGCCCACCACAAGCCCCACCTTGACCCTGAGCTCTAGAGATCACAAGAGTTGCCTTCCCAGGTAATAGCTCAGATTATGTCAAGTATAGTACGTCCCTAATTACAGTGGTCAGTTGTGATTAGCCACTTACTTTACTCTTTATCCCCCAAGCATTCCCTATCCAGACTACATCAGTATCCAAATCTACTAAGAGCACATAATCCACATAGCACACGCACAAAATTCCTTTTCATTAACTTACATAAAACATTTACATAAAACCTTTACCTGCAGGCATGTAGCTACTGGACTGGCATCCCTTTCCTTTTCTTGTCCCATTCTCAGTTTAAGTTTAGGTTTTTGAAAATATTTTGCCCAATTCTCTTAAACATTGGCTCTGATACCAACTTGTAAGGTCCCGTTCCTGGAACGCTTACAGTCGGTCATTCAAAGCATAAAACATATAGAAGATAACATTTAAAAACACATCATACATGCAGCAGAATTTGAACTTTTCATTAATAATTAAAAGGTCATGACAAAACATCCTGTTGTTTCATTTACATCCTGAAAATCGTATTAGTACAATAACATTCTCAAAATATATGGATGCCAGACTCAGATTATCCCCAGTAGCTTATGCATCCATGCCTGCACCTCCTCAGCATCAACAAATTACCTGCCAACTAATATGCATATAAAAAGTTAGTGTTGCTGAGTGAATTCTATTTTATATAATAAAATACTTTAATTTTAATAAAACCTTTCCTTTACTTTCGTTCGTGATCACACATCATACGTACATCTTGATAATAATCATTTATTTATCCTTTATCATCGTACATAATCGTTCGTTTCGTACTTTATTATCTTTTACTTCTATCCAGATCCTGCCATGCTCCATCTTTGGTGCACAAAGCGACTAAAATCTTTGGAGCAAGTGGCAAAGACCCCGTTATCGCACGTTTTCATCAGTCACCAAGACTGACGGTTAGGTGTGCACTTGGCACACTATCGAGGTGGCAACCCATAAAGAGTTGTGACCCCCTTTTTATGCTTACAAGACTTTTAATTCATTCATTACATTCCACTTCTCTTTATCTTTGTCTTCCACTTTCATTACAATAGTACTTTACGTACAAGAGTATTAACACACCACGTAAAGTCACATACTAATACGTAATATAGAACATGAACCACACCCACAAACATACATAAAATGAATAGACCTAAACCACAAAAACATTTGAGAACTTAACACTACATTCTACTTCCCAAGATTTCAGAAAATTCTAAGTCCCCAAAGAAATGCGGATGAACAAGTCCAAATGCGGCTGGATGTTTAGCAGATCCGAACAGGCAAATGCGTATGAAAGTCTTAGAAAAAATATTCTAAGTGTCCAAAGATGTGCGGGTGAACCAAATACGGATGAACAAGTCCAAATGCAGATGAACAATACTAAATGCGGATGATCAAAATACTTACCTATGGAACATAAAACCTAGTGTGGTTGAAGGCTCAGCAAATACGGATCAACACTTAACAAATACGGATGAACACTTGACAAATACGGATGAACAAATGCCCACAGCGGACAGCCAAAGAACAGAGCGGATGACCAAGTCCACAGCGGATAGTCAAAATGCCTAAGTGTCCACAGTGGACATGTAAAGTCCACAGGGAACATGCAAGTCCACAGCGGACAATCTAATTGCCTAAGTGTCCATAGCGGACGGCTAGTGTCCACAACGGACACCAAGTCTATCACCTGCAATTCAACTTGCTCAATTTCCAGTCTTCATCTTAGCTTAGATCTAATGGTCTAACACTTAGAACATCATAAAACATAGCTATATCATCATAAACAACCGTACCATACATGGAAAATCATAATTTGCTTCAAAAACATCAGTTTAATATGCATACCAGCCTCAAATAAGTAGAGAACATTTAAAAGAGGGGATCTAGAACTCACCTCTAATTGCTTTCGAGTAAAACTCCTCCAAACCCGAGAGCAACCTGGAGTTCTAGCACCTAAACACACGAAAACACACAACCAAACACATAGAAACACTTAAGGATCGGTCCAGAAGCTGAAAACTCAACTGAAACCGAGAAGAACACCATAGAATCTTACCTTTTGATGACTTTCTCTCTCTAAAATCGGGTGAAACTTCTTCTTCTTACTTCAGTCGAGACTTCTTGCATGAGAGAGAGAAGTATGGGCGGCCTTATCACCTTTTTAAACCCATTATGGGCAAGTTTGGCCCTTGCCCGCTTTTAACCCCTTGTTTTACAATAATTCTCTTTTTCTCCCTTGCTTTCTTTTCTTTTCTTCATGCTGAAATTTTCCGGGTGTTACACTTTAAAACAATTCAGAGTTTGAAACTTTAAAATATTTGCGGAAGCATTTTGTAAATAACCCAAACACAAGGTACTAAATGTAAACTACGCAAAACACCCGCCCAAACCAAAAGACGTAAGTAAATGCTAAATTAAAAGTAAACAATATTTGAACAAAGCATGCTTGACACATGCGTGCTCCTATGGACAGCTGATAGAAACGACCTGAGAAAAACACACTAAAAGTGTCAACACGATGGTTGGTGAGTTCAAGAGTTTGTAATAATCGTAAAATGTAGCGTTAATAAAATATAAATAAGTGCATTGAAATAGATAGCTAGTCTAATTTCATTAGTAAAGAGCAATAGTGATTTCACGATCGAAGCTGACTATGTTTGTCTGTTTGCCTCCCGCCATGACATACCAGGTCGTGACGCTGTTAGTAGTTTAGGACAATATTGCACCTGTTGACTTCCGGTCACATGGGTGGGGCTTGTCAGACCCAGTAGTACTACCCAAAATTTCCTGCTAGATTCCTTAATTAATGATCCGAAAGTGTGAGGACTTTCTATGGTATAACCCACTATGTCTTGCTGCAAGACCGTTAAAGGGGACTTTGCACTTAGTTAACACACTTACGAGGATCTTTAGGATCACTTAACAATTCAAATAGGAAACTTAGAACTTTAAACTGAAGATACAATGCACAACCCAAGTAAAGTAAGAACAAGAACACAAGATATAATTTTCAAGGAAGTTGTATATTGCTTCTCTAGTTCTATTACAAGTGATGTACAAGTATGTATGATTACAAGAACCGGAGACTACTTATACTACATCCTACAACTGTCAATATGCAAAAAGACAATTAGAAGTGACTAATCTAGACAACAAGATCAGCCTAAAGTCAAAAGGCAGATTGCCTTTTGACTAGTGACTATGACATGCCATAGCTCACTGAATTTCCTATTACAAAAAGCCAAAAAGGAACAAAAATAGAAACTTGCAGGTGAAGACCTTATCTACTTTATCATAAAGTATGGAAGTTTCACCAACTAGTGATAGCAGGTGAACTACCAGAGCATGCAGCGGAAAGTAGGTTGCTTTTTGATAAAGTTGATGGAAAATATCTTTTCTCTCTCTTCAGAAGAAAATCAGTCTTGTGAGCTTCGGAAGACTTCATCTTTTACTTTTGGAAGAGTTTAGTCTTTGGCTTCAGAAGACTTTACACTTGGAATATTTTCCAAGTTCTGTAAAGCTTCCGTAGTAGTTTCTTCTGAACTTTGGCTTCGGAAGATTTTACACTTAGCATTTTTTCTAGAGTGTGTAAAACTTCCGAAGCTAATTCACATTTGTTTCGAAGTGCATGTTGGAAGACTTGGTTGTTTTGGTTGCATCAACCTCTTAACCTCAGAGGTTCCTACAAACTCCCCCTAGGCTGATGCTACTAAAACAAAGAGGTTCTTCAGACTGGAATAGTCCATATGAGGATCTTCAAAATTCCTTTCTTCATTAGTAGATCTGGATTCTTCAGACTCATGAAGTACCTTCTCATGTCATAGAGATCATGCAGAGGGAGTTCAAGCATGTCACTTGTGAAGTAGACATGTTGTTCTCCCTGATCTTTAGTGACATACCATCTATCCGGGTTTTCAGCAAATGCCCAGGATAGAATTGCTCTTCCAATAGAGAGAGGCTCTACTATGATAGGAGTTGATTGAGACCCCTCTTTATGCACGATGCTCTACTATGATAGGAGTTGATTGAGAGCCCTTTTTATGCACTTCCTCAGGATGTTCTGACTCATCCTAAGGTTGGGAGGTGGATGCCTTTCTTCTTTTCTTCTTTGAAGATCTTCTTCTGGCCATCCTCTTTCTCCTCCCTGATGATTTTGACTAAGAGGGTTGGTCTTTAATACTAGGTTCTTTAGTAGATTCCCTCTCAGTCGGGATCTCCTTTCTCCCAGGTTCAGAAGGAGAGAGAGGAGAACCCTGCTATGGGTTAGAAGATGAAGTTGGCTGTTGTGTAGCTTTAGGTGTATGAAGTGTTGTCTCTGTAGGTTCAACCTTTACCTCAACTTCAGGTTGAGCTTGACTTGATGGTGAATGAAGATCCACAAGCTCTCCCCTTTTAATCTTCTGCTTGATCACCCTTATGTGCTCATCTATTATGGAAAGAGACATGGGACCAAGCCTCCTTCCGGAGAACCCATACAACTTCCAGAAGCTCAACATCTTCTCCCTATCTGTAGAGTTTTTCTGATTTTTCCTGATAATGGCTCTTGATTTGGCAGCTTCTTCCCTTTGCCTCTTCCTAGTAGCTTGCCTTTCTCTTTTGGCTTGCTCTTCCAGCTGCTTGTTGTATTCAAACAATACAAGTCATATGGCAAGGGAAGAAATGCAGATGCCTGATAGAGACCTGTGGCACTCAGGTAGTTGATCATCTTTAATCTTTCTTTTTTATCAACTACCTGAGGTTGTTCAGCAGCCACAGTCTCTTCCTCAGGACTTTCTTGAACTGGAGAGAGGATATGAATGTTCTTGTAGATTCTTTTTCTTCTTATTTCTTCCTTATGCTTGAGGGTCAAGGCTGCATCCTCAGCTTCCTTCCTCTCCTTTGACATCTTTGTGTCAGCCAGTTCATTTAGTTCTTCTAAGGGGAGAGAGATGAGTTCATCTATGTTGTAGTTCTTGGTCTCCAGATAGTTGAGTCTGGCTGCCCTTAACTCATCTTCTTGAGTGTTTGGAACATGGGCAGTCAGAATTGCAGCTTGCATGAATCCTGGGGAACCACTTGAACTCTCTCCCCTTAGCTTCCTCTTCCTCTCTATTTTCTCTTCTTCAATCTCCTTAGCTGTTAGCTTTCTTTTTCCTTTATCAATTACTGATCTTGATGACTGAGCCTGAGGAGAGGTTTGGCCTTCATTGCTTGATTCAGCAGTCAAGCTATGGCCAGAGAGAGGTTGTGAAGCACCATCACCAGCTGGTGCCTCACTAAGGGTATGGGGTGCTGGAGGAGATATTGTTTCAAGGTTCATAGTCTCAGCCTCTAGGCCTTTAGTCAAGGCTTTCCCTTCGAAGCTAATCTTAGGGTCTACCTCAACATCTAGTTGACCAAAGGCTTCAACTGCTAGCCTCTGTCTATATAATGCAGTTCTCCTTTTGAATTCTGCCAGAACCCAGTCTTGAATTTGACTGGCTAGTCTGGCAGCTTGTCTGTTATTGCTTGGGTTGACAAGTGCCAGATCTACCATATTTATACCCTCATAGAAACCCAGGTTGAAATGTTTAAGATTTCTAGTTGACCCTGAGCTCTAGAGATCACAAGAGCTTTACTATCACTGTCATACCCCAACCCCAGATTGGGTTCTCAGAAGGGGCAGACATTACTCTTGGTACTCCCTCCGCAAACAGTTGTTGAATGAGCAGTTCCAGATCACTATCTAGAGGAGGTTGTTGAGCATGGGCAACTGCAAGATAGGATGGTGAGTCCTGTATGTCCATACTTAAGGAAGAACTCCCAGGTTCTTTGGCTGTCAGAACTTCCTCCCCCTTTTTGGTAGCATCACCCTCATGCATAGGTGAGCTGGGGAAGTGATCCATAACATCCACAGGTTCTTGTGGACCTGGATGAGTTTGTTTTATGGGTCTCTCGGCTAACTGGCCCTTGGTGATATCAAGTTGCTGGTCATGGACCCTCTTTTTTAAGATAGTCACCTGTGATTTAAGGTGAACTATCTGTGAAACCAGTTGGGAGCAGATGTCTTTGAGTTGGTGCACCCTGAGTTTCAGACTCCCCTCATCTTCAGTTGAAGAATCATTGGGGGATGAAGGAGGTGAACCGAGGTCTGCTCCTTCACCACCAGCATGGGGTTCTTAGCTGTTGGATTTCCCCTGCCTAATGACAGTGTCAAGAGGCTGGATTGCCGTGGTTGAGGTCTTAAAGATGTAATCACTTGCAACAATAATAGCCTCTTCCACATGGATCTCCTGGACAATCACAGGAAGATCCACCTCAGTTTGGGGTGTTTGATGTAGGCTAGACATGGGTGAAGCAGGAGTACTCATCTCTCCTTAAGTGTGGGTAGAGATGTGAGATTCATGGTACTCACTGAGACCCAAATCTTCATCAGAGTAGAAGTCAAGGCTGGGTATGGGGCGGTTGATATCAAGAGGCTGGGGATGGTAGCTTTCCCCTGAAGGTTGATCACTAGAGTGTTGAGACTTAAAGTGACGGCTTAAGGCTATTTAAGGAGGTATGAGCTCACCAGGCTGAGCGTGAGGAACCTCAGCACTGATTGTGTCAAGAATAGGAGTGGTTTGCTCCTCAGGGGAAGTGGGAGCTCTATTGTCCACTTCCTCCTGTGCGGGTTGTGATATGGGGGCCTGCATATACTCAATAGCAAGTACAGGGGTTCGTTTGGATTTTCTAGAGTAGGTGAGGGTAATAGTTGGCCTTGATGATGGTTGAGAGGTGGAGGGTGTTGGTTTATCACTAGTTAGGGCTGCTAGGATGTCACCCTGAGCAATGAGCTCAAACATTTTTGGGACAAGGGCTGTTTCTACGCATAAGAACCCAACAGTTGGCGTTTTCAAAATTTTGAAAATGCTGGGCCTCATATGAGCAAGTTTAAGAACATTACCTGTTCCCCTCAACTGTGGTCCCATTTCACAGTTGAGAATGTGTTGAACATACCGGGGGAACATGTAATATTCTAAGGAATCCAAATTCGCTAGTAAATTTGTAAAAACAAACTGAGAGTACCTGAATTTGATCCCTTGAACCATCCCATGGACAATGAAGGAGCGGTCTTCTGGAATCTGGTCCCATCCTCCATGTTTGTTGGACAAGCTGTGGATGACTACATGGAGGAGGTACTTCCACTGGTAAGAGACCTTCCCCTTTCTGAAGGTCTTGACTATGAAGTCACCTTCATATCCTATCTGCTCAAAGGAATGGTTGATAGCAGCTTTTGGGAAGGACATTTCACCTTCTTCATCATCCAGCTGAAGATGGGTGTTAATGATGGCTGGAGTGATGAACAGTGTCCTCCCCTGCACTGTGGCAGACAGTGCCTTCTCCCCGTCCATGGTGACCTCTTGACAGGTCCGCCAGAACTCAAGCAACTGATCCTCATAGAAAGGAGGATCAATTGTAAGGGAAGTGAAATAATGAGATGAAGAAAGGTACCTACAAACATCTGAGAAGCTTGGATCCTTCTTAGAGTTTAACAGAGCAACCTGGTTGTGCTGCCTGTGTAGGTGCATGGTAAAATCCGGGTCGTTACGACGATCAAGATTGGCCATTTGAAGAAACTTTGTAGTGAAGGAAGGAAGAAGAAGATGAAATTTGGGGGTAATTTTAGGTTATGGAGCAATGAGAGAAGTGAGATGAAATAGAACCGTTTAGAAAGATGTAGTCTGGATTTGAGACAAAGTTATGACAAAAGATAAACTTTGAAATCCGCAAGTGGGTCCTACTTCTGAAAAAGGTGCCCAAAAAGTTAGTTTTCTTGGAAGTAGTAAAAGCTTCCGAAGCTAATTTTGGTTTCGGAAGCTCTGCAATCAAATCTTCCGAAAGCAATTTTGCTTCGGAAGATATTTCAAAGATTTTTGAAAATTTTGGCTTCGGAAGAAATAAATGAGTCCTCCAAGACTAAATTGCTTTCGGAAGAAATTTGTTCCTAAAATGCATTTAAGTACTTATACCAAAATTTAAGCTTCGGAAGATACTTCAAGAATTTCTTCCGAAGGTAAATCTCAGATAAGCTGTTTAAACGATTTAGACATAAATTTCTTCCGAATGTAACTTTTGCTTCTTCCGAAGGTAAATTTTCATCATTCTAAGAGATATCATTTTAAAATTTGTTTTTCTTCCAAAGAGAACTGGGCTTATGAAGTGATCTCATAGACAACCTAGGACACACAGTTTTAAGAAATAATATTAATTAAGTTATTAAGAAAAATCTACTCAAAGTTAACCATCCCAATAGCTGATACAAGATATTTAAATCTCTGTTCATCAAATGCTTTTGTGAATAAATCGGCATATTGTTCATTTGTGTTAACTTTGATTAGTTTTATCAATCCCTTTTCAAAATTATCCCTAATCAGATGATACCTGATGTTGATGTGTTTGGTCCTTCAGTGCTGCACAGGATTCTCTGTAATAGAGATGGCACTGTTGTTGTCTATATGGATGGGAGTCTCTTTGAAATTGAACCCATAGTCTAGCATCTGATTCCGAATCCAAAGCACTTGCGCATAGCAGCTGGCAGCAGCGATGTATTCAGCTTCAGCAGTTGATGTAGACACACATGATTGCTTCTTGCATTACCAAGAGACTATCCTTTCACCCAGGAACTGACACCCCCTAGATGTGGACTTTGCTGTCATGTTGTAGCCACCATAATCACTATCTGTATAAGCATACAGATTAAAGTCTGAATTCTTTGGATACCAAAGGCTTAGATTTGGAGCACCTTTGAGATATCTAAGGATCCTTTTGATAGTGATTAGGTGTGACATCTTGGGGTTGGCTGGTTATCTTGCACATATGCATGTGGAAAACATGATATCAGGGCTGCTAGCAATAAGATACATAAGTGACCCAATCATAGCCCTGTAGAGATGTTCATCAACACACTCCCCCTCAAGATCAGGACCAAGGGAGTGGTTTCTGGCTATGGGTGTCTTTGCAACTTTACAGTCAGTCATCTTGAATCTTGTAAGTATGTCCTGTACATACTTTGACTGACTGATAAAGATGCCATCTTCAACCTGCTTCACTTGAATTCCTAGAAAGAAATTGAGTTCCCGCATGGCATTCATTTCAAATCTATTCTTCATCAGCATCTTAAAGTCTTTGCAGAGCTTTGGATTAGTTGAACCAAAGATGATGTCATACATATATATCTGAACTAGCAATGTGTCATTTCCTGTTTCTTTAATGAAGAGAGTCCCATCAATAGTACCTCTTTTGTATCCAAGTGACAGAGGTATGCTGATAGTGTCTCATATCACTTTCTTGGAGCTTGATGTAGTCCATCAAGAGCTTTATCAAGCTTGCAAACATAATCAGGATGATTTGGGTCTGCAAAGCCAGGTGGTTGTTTAATATAAACTTCTTCATCAATCACCCCATAGAGAAAAGCACACTTCACATCAAGCTGGTAGACCTTGAAATCCTTGGATGCAGCATAAGCCAGAAATATTCTTACAGCTTCAAGTCTTGCAACTGGAGCAAAAACATCAGTGTAATCAATTCCTTCTTCTTGAGTTTATCCTTGGACAACCAGTCTAGCCTTGTTCTTGATGATGATCCCTCTATCATCTTTCTTGTTCCTGAATACCCATTTGGTTCCTATGACACTCTTCCCTTGAGGAAGAGGACATAAGTTCCAAACCTTATGTCTTCTGATTTGAAGCAGCTCATCTTGCATAGCTTCAATCCAGCTTCCATCCTTCAAAGCCTTATCAACCTTCTTTGGCTCTATCTGGGATAAGAAACAAGAATGTAGACAAACATGGCTGTCATGAGCTTGTCCTCTTGTTCTTACCCCTGAGTCAACATTTCCAACGATGTTTGTGGAGGGATGTGACTTGTGTATCCGAAGTTGAGGGATCACAGCAAGTTGGTTAGACATATCTAAATTTGAGAAATTCTGATCTGGCAATGAGATGTCTCCCACCACATCAGCACACTTATCAAGAGAGACTTGATCCAATGAGTGTGTGACATCATTCATGTTGTCTTCAATAGAGTCGTTTTCAGCATCAAGAAATTCTTGATCACTGTCACCACCTCCAGTTCCTCCTGCATTAGAGGTTCCTTCTCCTGAATTTTGAGCCTCTGAACTGGAATTTGAGGGTAATTCAGTTAAAACAGCAGTATTTGTCATGCTTGTGCTGATAGGAGCCTCAATGACAGGGTTAGTCACCACTGAGCTGAAGTAGTCTTCTTGTTTGGTCTTCTCATCTCAAATCTTGGGTCAGGATCTTCAGTTGACCTGTTATCTGTGGATCCTGAAACATTCTCACAAGATTTGTTAAAACAGTTGGTAACTAAATCAAGATCAAATAGCCAATCCGGACCAGAACCTTTTACACTGGGCGTGTGTTCATTGAAAGTCACTTTGGCTGACTCCTCAATGATTCTAGTTCTAAGATTGTATACTCTATAAGCCTTAGCTTGAGAAGAGTACCCAACAAAGTGTCCATCATCTAATTTCTCAGCAAACTTGGCTATTTGATCTTTGGTATTCAAGATGGTGCAAGGACATCCAAATGTTCTGAGAAAACCAATGAATGGTCTTCCTTTGTGCCACAGTTCATAAGGAGTCTTACCATGTGTCTTAACTACCAAAACTCTGTTTTGCACATAGCATGCTGTGTTGACAGCCTTTGCCCAGAAGGTGATGGGTAGCTTAGAGTCAGACAACATGGTTCTTGCAGCTTTAATAAGTGTCCTGTTTCTCCTCTCAGCAACACCATTTTGCTGAGGAGTCCTGGGAGCACTATATTATCTTGAAATACCCTTTTCATCACAAAATGTATCAAGGATTTGGTTTTTAAATTCGGTTCCTTGATCACGTCTTATGATTTTGACCTTGTGATCAGATTGATTCTCAATTTTCTGAATGAAATTCTTTAAGATTTCAGGGGTTTCATCCTTAGTTTTAAGAAAAAATACCCAAGTGAATCTTAAATCATCTGTGATCACTAAACAGTATGAAGTCCTTCCTAGACTCATTACACTGGTGGGGCCAAACATATCCATATGTAACAAGTGTAGGGGAGTAGTGATAGAATTCACTTCCTTTGGCTTATGAGACACTTTGTGTTGCTTCCCCTTCAGGCATGCAACACAGTGGTCATCACTTGTAAACTCTTTCTTTGGCATTCCAGTTACCAAGTCATTTTTAATCAATTTATTCATATTCTTAAAGTTTACATGGCACATTCTCTTATGCCAAAGGAAAGACTCATCACTATTTGCTTTAGACAGAAAGCAAGAAACCTCTCCAGAGGGAGATGTTTCCTGCAAGTCCATCTTGTACATGTTCCCTCTCCTGGGGGCTCTAAGCAAAATATGATCTTGAGGAATGTCAACCCCGAGCTTGAGAACAATGCACTTATGCTCAGTGAAGAGCATGTGATGTTTTTGGTCACAAAATTGAGACACACTCAAAAGATTGTATCCAAGCTCTTTGACAAAGTTTACCTTTTCAATGCTGAGCTTACCATTTGTAACCTTGCCCCTGACAGTAATATAACCTCCTGCATCTCCTCCAAAAACAACTGGTCCTCCATCAATTCTTTCAAAATTTTGAAGTAGGGACTCATTGCCTGTCATGTGCCTGGAGCAGCCACTATCAATGATCCACATATTTCTGTTTGCCTTTGGTTATCCCTGCACAAAAGATATGATTTAGTTACATTTGGAAACCCAAGCCTTATTGGTCTTGGGCTTATAAAGTTCAGATGAAGGCAATGAAACAGTAAGTGATCCTATGTTCAGGCTTTGAGAATCATTTACTGTTGCTGAAGAGGAACTTTCAGTCTCAAGGTCTTCCTTCATCTTCCACACCACCTTTGGAAGATTGGGCTTGACCTTCACTACTTCGAAAGCTTTTGTAGCTTCTGAAGCTTTGGAGACGGATCCTTCGGAAGATCTTGCTTTCACTGCAGCAAGCTTTAGTGCTTCGGAATCATTCCTTTCTTTCGAGACCAACTTTTCTTTCGAAGGCAATTTCCTACTTGCCTTCTTCTTCATTTTGGAGCTTCTGAAGGAAACAGATTTTCCTTCTGAAGCTATTTGTTTCTTCTTATTTTCAGAAGTTTTCTTCTTAATCATGTGGATAGTACACTTGGGATTGTATTGACAATCCTTAGCCATATGTGAAGTACTACCACACATAACACAATTCAAATCTTTTCTTCTGAGATCCTTCTTTTCCCAAGAAGACTGACCTTGAACACTTTCCTTTTCCTTTTTCACCCTTTCAGATGATGCAGCAAGCTTCTTAGGGTGAAGCTTGCGTTTAGAAATGGATGGTTCAGGCTATGTAACAGTGACACACAGCTGATCAATCTTCTTGTTGTTGCTGGGGTGAGTTGAAGCTGAAGTAGAACTCTTGGTACTAGAATTCTTGACAGGATCTTCAGCTTTCATCACCTTGAACCCTGCAGAGATAAATACTTGTTTCTGTTTGGGATCAAAGGTGGTCTTGATCTCCTGAGCTTTTCTGGATCTTCTCTTTGCTCTTCTGATCAAGTTTTTTCTCTTGGTTTTGCTCAAACCAGCTTCTTTTTCCTCCTTAGGAGCGTGGTGACCCTTTTTGGATTGACTCTCTTCACTCATCTCAAAGTCATCCCTCACCTTCTCCTCTTCATCCTCTTCATCACGAGGGTCTATGGATGGCAGCTCATTTTGACCAGTTCTACACCTTGGAGATCTAACTGATAGTAGAGAGTGTGGAGGACCTATCTCACTAGATCCCAGTCCCTGCTTGTTCTGATAACACACTTTTGCATGCAGAGATGAGGATATCATGTTCTTGAAGGTTTCCTCTTCAAGAACACATTTTTCTGCCCTGGCTTTGCTGATCACAAGCTCAGCCTGGCATTCAGTCAACTTGGTAATGAGATCCTTAATTTGAGTCCTGTAATTTGTTTGCTCATGTTTAAGAGTTGAAACTGTCTTCTCTAGATCTTCTATCTTAAGTTTTTAATCATTTTCAGCTCTTTTAAAATCAGCTTTTAAAATATTCAAAGACTCAATGTCAGATCTCATTTCCAAGTTGTAGGACCTGTATCTGTTAACTTTAGCAATACACTCAAAAGAGCAAAGATGTTCAAGTACCTTAGCTTCATCATTCTCAGCCATGAGTGCTTGGTTTGGAGATGCATCTTCAGCTTGAAAGCTACAGTCAAAACCTCCTTCTTCAATAGCAACTGCAGCTTGTTATCTTGGCTTCTCATTCTGGTGCCCTCCTTCAGTGTAGTTTGGCCTGGATGAAGCTTGGCCACTATTGGATTTGGGTGCCTTGCATTCTCTAGCAAAGTGTCCCATCTAGTTACAGTTGTAACACTTGACTTTGCTCTTGTCTAGCCTAAACTTACCACTGGCAGCATTGCTGGGAAACCTTCTCCCAGTCCTCTTGTAGAACTTTTAGGCTCTGTGAGTGAGAAGAACCATCTGCTGGACTATCTCCATATATTCCAGATCATTTGGATGGATACAGTCCAGGTCTTTAAGAGTGAAGAGAAAGTTGCCTGAACTTTCATCAGTGGAGATAAAAGCTTGAGAGGAGCTTGTCTCTTGGAAGGGACTTCCTTGGATGTAGCTCTCTCTGGGTGTCTCTGGGAAGGTGATGAAAGGACCCTTATATGAAGTTTTAGGGTAGCAGATGAGATGATGCTGTGGTTCTCTGCTATCCCTTTCAACCACATGAAGGGCTGAATTCTGGTGAGTGTTGGAGTTACCAGATGAATTTTGCATGTTCATCTCTACCTGATATCCACTGATTATCCCATACAGCTCAGTGAGAGTGAGGGTCTTGAGATTTTCAGTCCTCTTAATGACCACACAATAGTGTGTCCATTGTCTTGGAAGAGAGGACATGAACTTCCTGACAATATCCCTGTTCTCAATGGCTACCCCAATATCAGCCAGAGTATCCACAATCTCAACATACCTGAAGTATTGTTGAGTCATGGTTTCACCTGTTTTAAAGGTGAAACTGCTGCTTCAGGAGATCCTTCTTGTTCTCCTTGGCTTCATTTTAACCCTCATACATAAGTTTCAGTGCATCCCATAGCTGTTTGGCAGTCTTGCACTTCTTGAAACCTCTGTAGATGGAGTTTGGAAGAGCAGTTTGGAGGGCTGTCATGGCTTTCTGATCAATATCAATTCTTTTCCAATCTTCATCAGAAAAATCAGCCTTCTCCTTTGGTATCATGCCACCACCAGCAGTAGCTGAAGTGGTGCATGGTACATGAGGTCCATTGACAACAGACTCCCACATCCTGGAATCTTAAGACTTGATGAAGCCTTCCATTCTTTGACACCAAGTGTCAAAATCCTCAGGAGTGATCAGTGGGGACTTTGTCATAGTTCCAGTTTCCATATCAGCTTTGGAGATAGCTGCCATTTGAAGAGTTAAGTGATGTGTGTAACTAAGAGGATTTGAAGATGGTGAGATCTTACAAACAAGAGCCTGGAATGCTCTGATACCAAATGCAGGACCGTTAAAGGGGACTTTGCACTTAGTTAACACACTTAGGAGGATCTTTAGGATCACTTAACAATTCAAATAGGGAACTTAGAACTTTAAACTAAAGATACAATGCATAACCCAAGTAAAGTAAGAACAAGAACATAAGATACAATTTTCAAGGAAGTTGTATATTGCTTCTCTAGTTCTATTACAAGTGATGTACAAGTATGTGTGATTACAAGAACCGAAGATTACTTATACTACATCCTACAACCGTCAATATGCAAAAAGACAGTTGGAAGTGACTAATCTAGACAACAAGATCAGCCTAAAGTCAAAAGGCAGATTGCCTTTTGACTAGTGACTATGACATGCCATAGCTCACTGACTTTCCTATTACAAAAAGCCAAAAAGGAACAAAAACAGAAACTTGCAGGCGAAGACCTTATCTATTTTATCATAAAGTATGGAAATCACCAACTAGTGATAGCAGGTGAACTATCAGAGCATGCAGCGGAAAGTATGTTGCTTTATGATAAAGTTGATGGAAAATGTATCTTTTCTCTCTCTTCAGAAGAAAATCAATCTTGTGAGCTTCGGAAGACTTCATCTTTCACTTTCAGAAGAGTTGAGTCTTTGGCTTCGGAAGACTTTACACTTGGAATATTTTCCAAGTTGTGTAAAGCTTCCGTAGCAGTTTCTTCTGAACTTTGGCTTCGGAAGATTTTACACTTAGCATTTTTTTCTAGAGTGTGTAAAACTTCCGAAGCTAATTCACCTTTGTTCCGAAGTGCATGTTGGAAGACTTGATTGTTTTGGGTTGCATCAGCCTCTTAACCTCAGAGGTTCCTACACTTGCCAAACACATGTTATAACAGTAAAGCATTTTAAAACCAAGTATGCTTTCTCCCCCAAAAGAGAAGTAGGTAAAAGTAGGGCATTGAACTCACCTGGTGTGCAAACAAATGATTGTAAAAGCTAATGATGAGTGGAAAGACAACCCTTCAAAGATTACCTAGAACACACAAGTACATAAGTACGTGTACATAGAAGCTTAACAACCCTAAGTGCTCAATAAACACATTGACCTAACGTTTTGGAAAACAAGACTCATTAGAGTTGACCCATTTGACCCGTTGGTGACATGTCAAGTAAAGTTCTTGTTTGATCAAGTATAGCAATCCATCATACATGGTTATCACACAAGTTATTCACGTATGCCACATTACAAACCCTTAAGTGCTATAAAGCTCATCATACACCATGGTTTATCAAACAACACATATAAATCCCAAGAAGTCCACAATTACAATTTTAACTAACACATCATGCATCATCATGATTCTATCATAATTCCAACATAGTTCCATAATCACCTAACACCATCCATTATCATGTATATTCCATAAGAGCCTAAATTTCCAAAGTTATGCATCAAGTATTCATACAACCCAAACAACATAATCTACCACCTTAGACATCATCAACAAACATTCTAACATGATCCTAACATCATAAATATTCTCAATTAACAATATCCAATTATCTACATAAATAAAGTTTCCCTTTCGGGAAAGTAACACCCAAAACCAAATCTAACATCCAATTCTTTCGTAAATTCACTAACTTTATGCCTAGTCAAGTCCATAACAACCATCTAGACATGACTAACATCATCAATTCATCATAATTCATCAATCTCTTGCATAAAAGTTACTATTTATAGTAAGGTATGAACAACCACTCAATTTCATGAATTTCTTGCACAATTCACGTAAACTGACATCAATACAATACAACTAACATCATACAATCATCAAACAACATCAATTTCAACATTCATCATAATTTTCGGCCTAGGGTTCTATCAAGTATCAAAACCATGAAAATCTAATCAAAATCTAACCTTTTAATCGCATAATGATCAAGAATTGATGCTTGTTACACGTTGGAATGCTTGAAACCAGATCAAAATCGATGCTTGATTGTTGTTCTTTCTCAAAATCAAAGTGTGTGGGGGGGGGGGGGGAGGTCGTGTCCAAATGTAGGGAGGGTGGGAGGATTAGGGTCTAATTTTTGTTAAGTTTTAATTTTGTGGTAATTACAAAATAAACCTCTCTTGTTTAACTTTTATAAAAACTAGTCTTTTCCACTTTTTAGCTTGTTTTTAACTACAAAACACAAGCATAACTGATCCACAATAATAATTATATACAATTTCCACTAGCTACAAAACACATGAAATAAATACAACACGTTGTCACGTTACAAGGTAAAATTCAAAAATAATATCTAAATTCACAAATCACGTAACTACAAATTAATAATCAACATTATTAATCAAGTTATTATCAAATAATCATTGTTAATTATTTTTAAGTCACCAACGTTCAACGACAACTAGTGTGTGCTCACGACACGTGTATGCAAGACCTAACAGAACTAACGGAGTTTGGTAACGGAAAATTACCAGATGTCACAGAAATAGTGTTTTAAGTGTCTAAACGTTAAATATTACGTATGACTATTAGTTTTTATGCATGTGATTAAGTTGAATAGGATAACTATGAGTTGGAAGTGATTTTGTAGGTAAAACAAGCAAGTTGGAAGCTTACATGGTGAAACAAGT
>CM046437.1:58738798-58752517 GCA_025506505.1 Flaveria sonorensis
AACTTGGGTTACATATACATAACCAAAGAATAAGGCAACTGAAGAACAAAAAAAGGATCTGAGGTATCATTAGAGGGAAGAACAATATTGAAAACAAGGAAGGAGATGTAAAACCTTGGTTACGTATACGTAACCCACTACATATGTAACTTGTATGAGTTATGTACACATACTTGACCAATTTAATTCGACATAGATCACTTCGTCATTTGTTTCTATATAACCAATTTTAGAGAAACTTTAATCGTCTCAAGCATTCATCTTTTCATTTGCTCGAGAAGGTAATAGTTTCTTTATTATTTTGAACTTATTATCGACACCAACGATATTTTTTTTGAATTTTATAATTTTGTATAGCATTTAAATGAGTCATTATGTATATGTAAGTTTCACATTTTAATGTAAGAGCAATCATGCTGCCATTTTTGTTTATTTTTTGATTGCTTACATATACGAAAGTTTTACCATAATAACGGAACAATATACATGTTATCTGTTTTTTCTTTGTTTGCATATTGTTTACATGTATGTAGCTGGTCAAAATTATAAATAATTACTAGTTTTTTACAACATAATATACTATACATATTTCTAGCATTGCAAATATGTAGCTTGTCAAAATTATTAATAATTATTATTTCTCTTATAACATAACATACTAGATTGTTTATATATATGTAAGTTTGTCAAAATTATGTAATAATAATTGGTTTTTTACAATAGAACATACTAGATTTGTTATTATACTAAAATCCTCATGTTTATTTAATGTTTTGTTTGTAGGAAGTTCCTTGTGCACCAATGTATACGAATCTCCTAACGAAACATGACATTAGACTCCTAATATTTTAGTTGCATACATGTTTCTTGTAGGGAGCAAATATGATTTGTGATTCGATTTGGTTTAGTTTGTTAGATGATATGCTATTCAATTTGGTTGTGTTTACATATAAGTAAGCAAGTTACTTATGTGTTCACATATACGTAAGCTAGTTTACATATGGTTGCATCAATTTACTGTAGAATTATTTTCAAAAAAAATAATAGACATATAGTGAATTATTGATTAATATGAAGATAATAAAGATGATTAAGATGAAGCCAGTTGTTGGATTTTTTTAAATGTAATTTATGATACAGGAGAAAGGATAGTAAATGTATGAATTTTGATTGTGGTTTCCAAAAATAATATTTTTTTTTTCAAATTTGCCCTTATGTCATTAATATGATCTATTTGAACTTTGAATTATTTATTAAAATGCCATTGTGTATATCAACCATTGATCAAATACATCAATGGTGTAGATTTGATTTTCTTGGTTTATTAGTAAATCTTGGTTTATACATACATACATACATGTATGTATGTATGTATGTATGTATGTATGTATGTATGTATGTATGTATGTATGTATGTATGTATGTTGTATGTATGTATGTATGTATGTATGTATGTATGTATGTATGTATGTATGTATGTATGTATGTATGTATGTATGTATGTATGTATGTATGTATGTATGTATGTATGTATGTATGTATGTATGTATGTATGTATGTATGTATGTATGTATGTATGTATGTATGTATGTATGTATGTATGTATGTATGTATGTATGTATGTATGTATGTATGTATGTATGTATGGATGGATGGATGGATGGTAAGGTTATCTTGAAAACTATCATTTTTGTGTGAGAACTTTAGAAACCAATATGAGCCTTACATGCAAGTCACATTCTATTTTCATATTTTTTTTAAACTTTCATAACTTTTTTTCACAGCATTATTTTAAAAGAAAATTCACCATTAAATTCCGTATTTTTTATCTTTCCGATGCCTACCATATTGATATACATTGTTTGAAAAAATCATCCATCTGTTATTTACATATGTGTAAATCTGGTTATACACATGTGTAATACCGAATTTACACATGTGTAAATCTAGTATTACACATATGTAAAATGAATTTCGTAAAAAACGAGAAATTTTTTTATGAAAGAGGTAAACGAGGGAAATATTTTTGTGTTTTTACTCTTTTTATTTTTATGTTATTTTTCATTTTATAATTTTTTTAATTATGTTTTTGTTAAATTTTTTTTGAACGGTGGATGTTTTTGTTAATTACTATTTTGCAATTGAAAACTAGTAGCTCACATTGTGTGACATCCGGTAATTTTCCGTTACCAAACTCCGTTTGTTCCGTTAAGTCTTGCATACACGTGTCGGGAGCACACACTAGTTGTCGTTGAACGTTGGTGACTTAACAATAATCAGTAATGTTAAATTGATGATAATTAAGTTAACAATGTGATTATTAAGTTATGCTTATGTGATTTAAATGTTAACTGTAATTTTATCGCGTAACGTGAAAACGTGCATATTTATTTCGTGTGTTTTGTGATAAATGGGAATTATGCATGATTGTTATTAGTGATTAATAATAATTGTGTTTAGTAGTTAAAAACTATTTAAAAACTATTCAAAAAGCCTGATCTTTATAACATACAAATTATAAGGGTTAAAAGGGTAAATATGATTAATTAAGTTACAAAATCAAAAACAAACCCTAATCCCCTAACCCATTCGGCCGCGACTTGCATCCCCTCACCCTCACCATCGCGAATTCAGCCAAGAACAAGCATTCACATTCGAATTTGGATCGATTTCAAGGCATACAACAAGTTAGAACCTTCAATTGCAAACTATTACACATCTAAAGGTTAGATTTTTGTATGATTTGATGATTGTTCATGATTGGCCGAAAGTTCCATGCGAATTCTGCAATTGATGGTCGATTGATGCTTGTTTGTTGTTGTTAATGTGTTTACTAGATAGATTACATGTTAATTAACGTCAAGTATGCAATAAAGGTTGGATTTTTACAAGTTTTTATGGAAATTACATTAGGGCCGAAACCCTAATTCGAAACTTGCAATTGGGGATCGATTTGTTGATGTTGGTTAGTGTTATTATGTTAGTTGGATTGTATATATGCTAGTTAACGTCGATTATGCAAGAAAGCTATGATTTTGATACATTGTTCATAGGTTACTAATAATAGTAACTTTATTTTGCATGAATTGATGATTGGTTGATGTATGAATGTTATGGATGTGTTTGTGATGATGATTAGATGCTAGATGGTTGATATGAATGTTAGGAATTCAAGAATGCATGTTGTAGTTCATACATTGCTAAAAATAGTAACTTTTGGGTATGAAAGTTGATGAATCATGATGATTAGGTGTTGTTGATCATGTCTAGATGTTGTCATGGACTTGAATTGATATATAATTGATGAATTCATGATTGTTGTGTGAGTTTGATGAAGTTGGGATGAACTTTCCCAAAAGGGAAACTTTAATTGTGCAAATCCTTGAATTGGATGATTTGAGCATGTTTGGGATATTAGGATCATGCTAGTGTGTTCATGGATGGTTTCTAAGGTGATTAAATGTGTTGTTTAGGTTATATGAATGGTGGTTTGGTTTGTTACCTGTTTTGGCCTATTGTGATTCGCATGACTTGTATGATAATTGGTTGTATGATGATCTAGGTAGTACATGTGGTTAATGATGTGCTATATGTAATCAAGTTGTATGTTGATCATGTATGACATACTGTTGTGTTAGTATTAACGAATTATCACCTATAATGTCACCAACGGGTCAAACGGGTCAACTGGGTCAAATGCGTCTTGTCTTTCTAAAAACCTTGAGTTCCTTGGTTTGTAGAGCACTTAGGGTTTCATATTGATTCTGTGTACACGTACTTATGTACTCTTGTGTTCTAGGTGACTTTTGAAGGTTTTCTTTCCCTCTTTCTTTCAAGTTAAGCTCTAGGTTAATTCTTGCGCGCATCAGGTGAGTTCTTGCCCCACTCATTTTACATAATCTCTTTTGGGGGAGATAGCATACTGTTGATCACAAACGCTTTTATTTATGAGTGTGTATAATATTGATATAGTGTTGTTTACCATGGAAAGTCCTCACACTTTCGGATGGTAAGCCGTACTGATGTGCAACCTCGTCCCCATCGCATCATGGAATCTCTTCCAAAACTTAGATGTAAACCGAGTCAGACACTATAGACACCGGTACACCATGATGAGTCATAATCTCTTTGATGAATAGATCTGCCAACCTCGCAGATGAATACGTCTCGCGGATCGGTAGAAAGTGAGCACTCTTCGTCAAACGGTCAACTATCACCCATATGGCATCGTACCCCCTTGCTGTATGTGGTAACTTCGTAATGAAGTCCATGGTAATGTGCTCCCATTTCCACTCGGGTATATCCAAGGGTTGGATCTTCCCGTATGGCTTCTGGTGCTCCGCCTTCACTTGTAAACAAGTAAGGCACTTACTCACATACCCCGCCACATTGCGCTTCATTCCCGGCTAACAGTAATCTTTCTTCATATCATGATACATCTTTGTAGCACCAGGATGAATTGAGTATCGAGTCTTGTGAGCCTCATCCATGATCTTCTCACGCAGACCCCCATAACGAGGAATCCACATCCGCCCCGATCGCGTCCGGACACCAAGAGTCTTCTCCCCCAACTCGACAACTAGACCTTTCATCCTTTCAAAGTTAATCTGATCTTCTTTTAGCACTTCATCCTGAAATTCCTTAATCTGCTTCATCACATCGGAGGTTATAACCAGCTGATAAGCTTTCACCTGAATCGACTCGGGTTTCTCTTTTCGGCTAAGGGCATCCGCCACCACGTTGGCCTTGCCCGGATGGTAATGGATCTCACAATCATAGTCTTTGATCAAATCTAACCATCTCCTTTGCCTCATATTAAGATCTTTCTGCTCGAAGAAGTACTTCAAACTTTTGTGATCAGTGAAGATGGTGCACTTCGTCCCATACAGGTAGTGCCTTCAAATCTTCAATGCAAAGACCACAGCCGCTAACTCCAAGTCATGAGTAGGGTAGTTAGCCTCATGGATCTTCAACTGTCAAGATGCATAGGCTATAACCCTTCCCAGTTGCATCAGCACGTAACCCAATCCCAAATAAGAAGCATCTAAATAGACCACCAAGTCTTCATTCCCTTCGGGTAATGTCAAGACAAGAGCTTGAGTCAATCTTGTCTTTAACTCTTCTAAAGCATTCTCCTGCTCTTGACCCCATACGAACTTCACATCCTTACGCGTCAATTTGGTCAATGGTGAAGCTATATTGGAGAAGTCTTGGATGAATCTTCTGTAGTAGCCCGCCAAACCCAAGAAACTGCGGATCTCAGATGGCGTCATTGGAGTCTTCCATTGCATTACTGCCTCCACCTTTACCGGGTCCACCATAATCCCTTCAGAATTAACCATATGACCCAAAAATTGAACTTCTCGCAACCAGAACATGCATTTGGAGAACTTAGTATACAGCTTCTCTCTTCTAAGCATCTCCAATACCTCGCGAATGTGACCGGCATGCTCGTCTTCACTCTTCGAATAAATCAGGATATCATCGATAAACACAATCACTGATTTTTCCAACATCGGCCGACACACTTGATTCATCAAATCCATAAAAGCAGCTGGCGCGTTGGGTAAACCGAAAGACATAACGAGGAATTCGTAACGCCCATATCATGTTCGAAACGCAATCTTCGGGATATCTTGTTCCTTAACCTTTAGCTGATGATAACCAGATCAGAGATCTATCCTTGAGAACCAGCTGGCTCCTTGAAGCTGATCAAATAAGTCATCAATCCTCAGTAGTGGATACCTGTTCTTCACCGTTAACTTGTTCAACTCACGATAGTCGATGCACATCCTCATGCTACCGTCCTTCTTCTTTACAAACAAGACCGGAGCACCCCAGGAGGAGATGCTCGGCCGGATGAACCCCTTATCTAACAACTCTTGCAGCTGAGTCATCAATTCCTTCATCTCGGAGGGAGCTAGTCGATACGGTGCCTTGGCAACAGGTTGGGCACCAGGTATCAAATCAATCTGGAACTCGATCTCGCGGTCCGGTGGCACACCTGGTATATCCTCCGGGAATACGTCTGGGAAGTCACACACGACTGGTACGTTGGACAATCGTGGTACTGACACACCCACATCTTTCATATAAGCTAGGTAGGCACTACATCCACGCCTCATGTACTTCTCGGCCACCACCATTGAAATTGCCTTCGAAACCGTACCGACCCTATCCCCATAAATTGTCACCGAACTCCCATCAGGTGCGGTCAAACAAATCATCTTCTTGCGACACGCAATATTTTCCTCATAGGCTGCTAGCCAATCCATTCCTAGAACCACATCGAATCCGCTTAGGGGCATCACAAATAATTTAGCAGAGAACCTATGGCCTTCCAATTCTATGTCACAATCCTCAATCAGATCAGAAATCTTGGTAGACTTACCAATGGCAGTTTCTACATCGAATGGCTCATCAATACTTCTACTTCTAATAGACAATTTAACACAGAAGGCAATAGAAATAAAACTCTTACTAGCACCAGAATCGAAAAGCACAGAGGTACAAATTTGGTTTACTAGGAAGGTACCTGACACAACATCGGGGTCCACTCTAGCATCCTCCCGGGTCATAGTAAATGCTTTGGCATTTTCCCTCTGCCATTCCTTCTCCTTCTAGATCCCCTTTCTCGCCCCGGAATTCTCAGCCCTCAGTTTCTTGCAATCCCTACTCAGATGGCCCTCTTCTCCACAGTTGTAGCACCTCACCACCCCACACTCCCTTGCTATATGACCAGGCTTCCCAAATTTGAATCAGATGTTTAGTCCCCACTTACACTCTCCCACATGTTCCTTCCCACACTTCTTACATTCCCTCCTGTTGTTCCTCTTACTCAATCCTGGGCGACGGTCGTCAATCCTCATCTTCTTCTCCCCAATCCCATAGTTATCACTCCTGAACCTCTTCCCATTACCGTTCTTATTCCAACTCTTTTCAACCTTCCTCTGAATTGGTACTGGGTCCCTCTCATCAAACAATCTCCCGGCCAAATCTACTGCAGACCTAAACGTGCTCAGTCTAGCGGCTATCATGTTCCTCCTAATGTCCACGGGCAAACCCTGCATGTACCTTTTAATATTCTTGGACTCCGGAGTTACTAGATCCGACACAAGCCTAGCAAGTTCATTGAACTTAAAGGTAAACTCTTGATGAGTCATGTTTCCAGCCTCCAAATGCAAGAACTCCTTCTTAATTTTGTCCAACTCCCGATGCAGACAATACTCCTCCAGTACCAGTTCCTTCAAATCCGACCACCTCATCCTTGCTATAGACCGTTTTCCTTTGGCTTGGAAAATGTTGTCCCACCAACATAATGTCGAGTCAATGAAAGAATAGGAGACAAACTTCACCTTTTGATCCTCCCGACACTCACTGATGTCTAGGACTGCCTCCATCTCTCGAACCCAACGGTGAGCAGTAGTAGCATTGCCGTTACCATCAAAAGTCAGGGGTTTGTACCTCTAAAACGCCCCATAGGTGCACCCCTTAGCGGTTTCCTTCTCCTTCTCATTATCATCATCCTGAATTACCACCTTTGGGCTAGATGGCTCTTCCTCTGTTTTCTCCTTCTTCCCAGCATCATCAGTTCTTTCACCCTCCTTTACAGCCCTTAACACTTCGGTCACTACTGAGGGCAACACATTTTGCATGACGTTGTAGACCTCGTCAGCAATAGCTTCTTTTATCGTAGACTTGAGGGTAGCTGATCCTGCACCCTCTTGGTGGCTATGGAGGTCGGTGTCCTCATGAATCATCTCAGGAGCCTCAGCCTTGCTCTTGGTGACACGTGGCCCAGTAGTACGCCCACCACAAGCCCCACCTTGAGTTGCCTTCCCAGGTTTTCTCCCCGCCATAAAATCTACTTCCCATAAAATCTACGCCCACCACAAGCCCCACCTTGACCCTGAGCTCTAGAGATCACAAGAGTTGCCTTCCCAGGTAATAGCTCAGATTATGTCAAGTATAGTACGTCCCTAATTACAGTGGTCAGTTGTGATTAGCCACTTACTTTACTCTTTATCCCCCAAGCATTCCCTATCCAGACTACATCAGTATCCAAATCTACTAAGAGCACATAATCCACATAGCACACGCACAAAATTCCTTTTCATTAACTTACATAAAACATTTACATAAAACCTTTACCTGCAGGCATGTAGCTACTGGACTGGCATCCCTTTCCTTTTCTTGTCCCATTCTCAGTTTAAGTTTAGGTTTTTGAAAATATTTTGCCCAATTCTCTTAAACATTGGCTCTGATACCAACTTGTAAGGTCCCGTTCCTGGAACGCTTACAGTCGGTCATTCAAAGCATAAAACATATAGAAGATAACATTTAAAAACACATCATACATGCAGCAGAATTTGAACTTTTCATTAATAATTAAAAGGTCATGACAAAACATCCTGTTGTTTCATTTACATCCTGAAAATCGTATTAGTACAATAACATTCTCAAAATATATGGATGCCAGACTCAGATTATCCCCAGTAGCTTATGCATCCATGCCTGCACCTCCTCAGCATCAACAAATTACCTGCCAACTAATATGCATATAAAAAGTTAGTGTTGCTGAGTGAATTCTATTTTATATAATAAATACTTTAATTTTAATAAAACCTTTCCTTTACTTTCGTTCGTGATCACACATCATACGTACATCTTGATAATAATCATTTATTTATCCTTTATCATCGTACATAATCGTTCGTTTCGTACTTTATTATCTTTTACTTCTATCCAGATCCTGCCATGCTCCATCTTTGGTGCACAAAGCGACTAAAATCTTTGGAGCAAGTGGCAAAGACCCCGTTATCGCACGTTTTCATCAGTCACCAAGACTGACGGTTAGGTGTGCACTTGGCACACTATCGAGGTGGCAACCCATAAAGAGTTGTGACCCCCTTTTTATGCTTACAAGACTTTTAATTCATTCATTACATTCCACTTCTCTTTATCTTTGTCTTCCACTTTCATTACAATAGTACTTTACGTACAAGAGTATTAACACACCACGTAAAGTCACATACTAATACGTAATATAGAACATGAACCACACCCACAAACATACATAAAATGAATAGACCTAAACCACAAAAACATTTGAGAACTTAACACTACATTCTACTTCCCAAGATTTCAGAAAATTCTAAGTCCCCAAAGAAATGCGGATGAACAAGTCCAATGCGGCTGGATGTTTAGCAGATCCGAACAGGCAAATGCGTATGAAAGTCTTAGAAAAAATATTCTAAGTGTCCAAAGATGTGCGGGTGAACCAAATACGGATGAACAAGTCCAAATGCAGATGAACAATACTAAATGCGGATGATCAAAATACTTACCTATGGAACATAAAACCTAGTGTGGTTGAAGGCTCAGCAAATACGGATCAACACTTAACAAATACGGATGAACACTTGACAAATACGGATGAACAAATGCCCACAGCGGACAGCCAAAGAACAGAGCGGATGACCAAGTCCACAGCGGATAGTCAAAATGCCTAAGTGTCCACAGTGGACATGTAAAGTCCACAGGGAACATGCAAGTCCACAGCGGACAATCTAATTGCCTAAGTGTCCATAGCGGACGGCTAGTGTCCACAACGGACACCAAGTCTATCACCTGCAATTCAACTTGCTCAATTTCCAGTCTTCATCTTAGCTTAGATCTAATGGTCTAACACTTAGAACATCATAAAACATAGCTATATCATCATAAACAACCGTACCATACATGGAAAATCATAATTTGCTTCAAAAACATCAGTTTAATATGCATACCAGCCTCAAATAAGTAGAGAACATTTAAAAGAGGGGATCTAGAACTCACCTCTAATTGCTTTCGAGTAAAACTCCTCCAAACCCGAGAGCAACCTGGAGTTCTAGCACCTAAACACACGAAAACACACAACCAAACACATAGAAACACTTAAGGATCGGTCCAGAAGCTGAAAACTCAACTGAAACCGAGAAGAACACCATAGAATCTTACCTTTTGATGACTTTCTCTCTCTAAAATCGGGTGAAACTTCTTCTTCTTACTTCAGTCGAGACTTCTTGCATGAGAGAGAGAAGTATGGGCGGCCTTATCACCTTTTTAAACCCATTATGGGCAAGTTTGGCCCTTGCCCGCTTTTAACCCCTTGTTTTACAATAATTCTCTTTTTCTCCCTTGCTTTCTTTTCTTTTCTTCATGCTGAAATTTTCCGGGTGTTACACTTTAAAACAATTCAGAGTTTGAAACTTTAAAATATTTGCGGAAGCATTTTGTAAATAACCCAAACACAAGGTACTAAATGTAAACTACGCAAAACACCCGCCCAAACCAAAAGACGTAAGTAAATGCTAAATTAAAAGTAAACAATATTTGAACAAAGCATGCTTGACACATGCGTGCTCCTATGGACAGCTGATAGAAACGACCTGAGAAAAACACACTAAAAGTGTCAACACGATGGTTGGTGAGTTCAAGAGTTTGTAATAATCGTAAAATGTAGCGTTAATAAATATAAATAAGTGCATTGAAATAGATAGCTAGTCTAATTTCATTAGTAAAGAGCAATAGTGATTTCACGATCGAAGCTGACTATGTTTGTCTGTTTGCCTCCCGCCATGACATACCAGGTCGTGACGCTGTTAGTAGTTTAGGACAATATTGCACCTGTTGACTTCCGGTCACATGGGTGGGGCTTGTCAGACCCAGTAGTACTACCCAAAATTTCCTGCTAGATTCCTTAATTAATGATCCGAAAGTGTGAGGACTTTCTATGGTATAACCCACTATGTCTTGCTGCAAGACCGTTAAAGGGGACTTTGCACTTAGTTAACACACTTACGAGGATCTTTAGGATCACTTAACAATTCAAATAGGAAACTTAGAACTTTAAACTGAAGATACAATGCACAACCCAAGTAAAGTAAGAACAAGAACACAAGATATAATTTTCAAGGAAGTTGTATATTGCTTCTCTAGTTCTATTACAAGTGATGTACAAGTATGTATGATTACAAGAACCGGAGACTACTTATACTACATCCTACAACTGTCAATATGCAAAAAGACAATTAGAAGTGACTAATCTAGACAACAAGATCAGCCTAAAGTCAAAAGGCAGATTGCCTTTTGACTAGTGACTATGACATGCCATAGCTCACTGAATTTCCTATTACAAAAAGCCAAAAAGGAACAAAAATAGAAACTTGCAGGTGAAGACCTTATCTACTTTATCATAAAGTATGGAAGTTTCACCAACTAGTGATAGCAGGTGAACTACCAGAGCATGCAGCGGAAAGTAGGTTGCTTTTTGATAAAGTTGATGGAAAATATATTTTCTCTCTCTTCAGAAGAAAATCAGTCTTGTGAGCTTCGGAAGACTTCATCTTTTACTTTTGGAAGAGTTTAGTCTTTGGCTTCAGAAGACTTTACACTTGGAATATTTTCCAAGTTCTGTAAAGCTTCCGTAGTAGTTTCTTCTGAACTTTGGCTTCGGAAGATTTTACACTTAGCATTTTTTCTAGAGTGTGTAAAACTTCCGAAGCTAATTCACATTGTTTCGAAGTGCATGTTGGAAGACTTGGTTGTTTGGTTGCATCAACCTCTTAACCTCAGAGGTTCCTACAAACTCCCCTAGGCTGATGCTACTAAAACAAAGAGGTTCTTCAGACTGGAATAGTCCATATGAGGATCTTCAAAATTCCTTTCTTCATTAGTAGATCTGGATTCTTCAGACTCATGAAGTACCTCTCATGTCATAGAGATCATGCAGAGGGAGTTCAAGCATGTCACTTGTGAAGTAGACATGTTGTTCTCCCTGATCTTTAGTGACATACCATCTATCCGGGTTTTCAGCAAATGCCCAGGATAGAATTGCTCTTCCAATAGAGAGAGGCTCTACTATGATAGGAGTTGATTGAGACCCCTCTTTATGCACGATGCTCTACTATGATAGGAGTTGATTGAGAGCCCTTTTTATGCACTTCCTCAGGATGTTCTGACTCATCCTAAGGTTGGGAGGTGGATGCCTTTCTTCTTTTCTTCTTTGAAGATCTTCTTCTGGCCATCCTCTTTCTCCTCCCTGATGATTTTGACTAAGAGGGTTGGTCTTTAATACTAGGTTCTTTAGTAGATTCCCTCTCAGTCGGGATCTCCTTTCTCCCAGGTTCAGAAGGAGAGAGAGGAGAACCTGCTATGGGTTAGAAGATGAAGTTGGCTGTTGTGTAGCTTTAGGTGTATGAGTGTTGTCTCTGTAGGTTCAACCTTTACCTCAACTTCAGGTTGAGCTTGACTTGATGGTGAATGAAGATCCACAAGCCTCCCCTTTTAATCTTCTGCTTGATCACCCTTATGTGCTCATCTATTATGGAAAGAGACATGGGACCAAGCCTCCTTCCGGAGAACCCATACAACTTCCAGAAGCTCAACATCTTCTCCCTATCTGTAGAGTTTTCTGATTTTTCTGATAATGGCTCTTGATTTGGCAGCTCTTCCCTTGCCTCTCCTAGTAGCTGCTTTCTCTTTTGGCTTGCTCTTCCAGCTGCTTGTTGTATTCAAACAATACAAGTCATATGGCAAGGGAAGAAATGCAGATGCCTGATAGAGACCTGTGGCACTCAGGTAGTTGATCATCTTTAATCTTTCTTTTTTATCAACTACCTGAGGTTGTTCAGCAGCCACAGTCTCTTCCTCAGGACTTTCTTGAATGGAGAGAGGATATGAATGTTCTTGTAGATTCTTTTCTTTTATTTTTCCTTATGCTTGAGGGTCAAGGCTGCATCCTCAGCTTCCTTCCTCTCCTTTGACATCTTTGTGTCAGCCAGTTCATTTAGTTCTTCTAAGGGGAGAGAGATGAGTTCATCTATGTTGTAGTTCTTGGTCTCCAGATAGTTGAGTTGCTGCCCTTAACTCATCTTCTTGAGTGTTTGGAACATGGGCAGTCAGAATTGCAGCTTGCATGAATCCTGGGGGAACCACTTGAAACCTCTCCCCTTAGCTTCCTCTTCCTCTCTATTTCTCTTCTTCAATCTCCTAGCTGTTAGCTTTCTTTTCCTTTATCAATTACTGATCTTGATGACTGAGCCTGAGGAGAGGTTTGGCCTTCATGCTTGATTCAGCAGTCAAGCTATGGCCAGAGAGAGGTGTGAAGCACCATCACCAGCTGGTGCCTCATAAGGGTATGGGGTGCTGGAGGAGATATTGTTTCAAGGTTCATCGTCTCAGCCTCTAGGCCTTTAGTCAAGGCTTCCCTTCGAAGCTAATCTTAGGGGTCTACCTCAAACATCTAGTTGACCAAAGCTTCAACTGCTAGCCTCTGCTATATAATGCAGTTCTCCTTTGAATTCTGCCAGAACCCAGTCTTGAATTTGAATGGCTAGTCTGGCAGCTTGTCTGTTATTGCTTGGGTTGACAAGTGCCAGATCTACCATATTTATACCCTCATAGAACCCAGGTTGAAATGTTTAAGATTTCTAGTTGACCCTGAGCTCTAGAGATCACAAGAGCTTTACTATCACGTCATACCCCAACCCCAGATTGGGTTCTCAGAAGGGGCAGACATTACTCTTGGTACTCCCTCCGCAAACAGTTGTTGAATGAGCAGTTCCAGATCACTATCTAGAGGAGGTTGTTGAGCATGGGCAACTGCAAGATAGGATGGTGAGTCCTGTATGTCCATACTTAAGGAAGAACTCCCAGGTTCTTTGGCTGTCAGAACTT
>CM046437.1:58752617-58862617 GCA_025506505.1 Flaveria sonorensis
TATGATGATGATGATGATGATGATGATGATGATGATGAGATGATGAGATGATGATGATGATGATGATGATGATGCTGATGATGAGGAATGATGATGATGCGATGATGATGATGATGAGGATGATGATGCGATGATGATGATGGATGATGATGATGATGATGATGATGATGATGATGATGATGATGATGATGTGATGATGATGATGATGATGATGATGATGATGATGAATGATGATGATGATGATGATGAATGATGATGATGAATGATGATGATGATGATGATGATGATGATGATGAGGAGGATGATGATGATGATGATGATGATGATGATGATGAGATGATGATGTGATGATGATGATGATGATGATGATGATGATGATGATGATGATGATGATGATGATGAGATGATGATGATGATGATGATGATGATGATGATGAGATGATGATGATGATGATGATGATGATGATGATGATGATGATGATGATGATGATGATGAGATGATGATGATGATGATGATGATGATGATGATGATGATGATGATGATGGATGATGATGATGATGATGATGATGATGATGATGATGATGATGATGATGATGATGATGATGATGATGATGATGATGATGATGAGATGATGATGATGATGATGATGATGATGATGATGATGATGATGATGATGATGATGATGATGATGATGATGATGATGATGATGATGATGATGATGATGATGATGATGTGATGATGATGATGATGATGATGATGATGATGATGATGATGATGATGATGATGATGATGATGATGATGATGATGATGATGATGATGATGATGATGATGATGATTGATGATGATGATGATGATGGATGATGAGATGATGATGATGATGATGATGATGATGATGATGATGATGATGATGATGATTGATGATGATGATGATGATGATGATTGATGATGATGATGATGATGATGATGATGATGATGATGATGATGATGATGATGATGATGATGATGATGATGATGATGATGATGATGATGATGATGATGGATGATGATGATGATGATGATGATGGATGATGATGATGATGATGATGATGATGATGATGATGATGATGATGATGATGATGATGATGATGATGATGATGATGATGATGATGATGATTGATGATGGATGATGATGATGATGATGATGATGATGATGATGGATGATGATGATGATGATGATGATGATGATGATGATGATGGATGATGATGATGATGATGATGAGATGATGATGATGAGTGATGATGATGATGATGATGATGATGATGATGATGATGATGATGATGAGATGATGATGATGATGATGATGATGATGATGATGATGATGATGATGATGATGATGATGATGATGATGATGATGATGATGATTTGATGATGATGATGATGATGATGATGATGATGATGATGATGATGATGATGATGATGATGATGATGATGATGATGATGATGATGATGATGATGATGATGATGATGATGATGATGATGATGATGATGATGATGATGATGATGATGATGATGATGATGGATGATGATGATGATGATGATGATGATGATGATGATGATGATTGATGATGATGATGATGATGATGATGATGATGATGATGATGATGATGATGATGATGATGATGATGATGATGATGATGATGATGATGATGATGATGATGATGATGATGATGATGATGATGATGATGATGATGATGATGATGATGATGAGATGATGATGATGATGATGATGATGATGATGATGATGATGATGATGATGATGATGATGATGATGATGATGATGATGATGATGATGATGATGATGATGATGATGATGATGATGATGATGATGATGATGATGATGATGATGATGATGATGATGATGATGATGATGATGATGATGATGATGATGATGATGATGATGATGATGATGATGATGATGTGATGATGATGATGATGATGATGGATGATGATGATGATGATGATGATGATGATGATGATGATGATGATGATGATGATGATGATGATGATGATGTGATGATGATGATGATGATGATGATGATGATGATGATGATGATGATGATGATGATGATGATGATGATGATGATGATGATGATGATGATGATGATGATGATGATGATGATGATGATGATGATGATGATGATGATGATGATGATGATGATGATGATGATGATGATGATGATGATGATGATGATGATGATGATGATGATGATGATGATGATGATGATGATGATGATGATGATGATGATGATGATGATGTGATGATGATGATGATGATGATGATGATGATGATGATGATGATGATGATGATGATGATGATGATGATGATGATGATGATGATGATGATGATGATGATGATGATGATGATGATGATGATGATGATTGATTGATGATGATGATGATGATTGATGATGATGATGATGATGATGATGATGATGATGATGATGGATGATGATGATGATGATGATGATGATGATGATGAGATGATGATGATGATGATGATGATGATGATGATGATGATGATGATGATGATGATGATGATGATGATGATGATGATGATTGATGATGATGATGATGATGATGATGATGATGATGATGATGATGATGATGATGATGATGATGATGATGATGATGATGATGATGATGATGATGATGATGATGATGATGATGATGATGATGATGATGATGATGATGATGATGATGATGATGATGATGATGATGATGATGATGATGATGATGATGATGATGATGATGATGATGATGATGATGATGATGATGATGATGGATGATGATGATGATGATGATGATGATGATGATGATGATGATGATGATGATGATGATGATGATGATGATGATGATGATGATGATGATGATGATGATGATGATGATGATGATGATGATGATGAGTGATGATGATGATGATGATTGATGATGATGATTGATGATGATGATGATGATGATGATGATGATGATGATGATGATGATGTGATGATGATGATGAGATGATGATGATGATGATGATGATGATGATGATGATGATGATGATGATGGATGATGATGATGATGATGATGATTGATGATGATGATGATGATGATGATGATGATGATGATGATGATGATGATGATTGATGATGATGATGATGATGATGATGATGAGATGATGATGATGATGATGATGATGATGATGATTGATGATGATGATGATGATGATGATGATGATGATGATGATGATGATGAGATGATGATGATGATGATGATGATGATGATGATGATGATGATGATGATGATGGATGATGATGATGATGATGATGATGATGATGATGATGATGATGATGATGATGATGATGATGATGATGATGATGATGATGATGATGATGATGATGATGATGATGATGATGATGATTGATGATTGATGATGATGATGATGATGATGATGATGATGATGATGATGATGATGATGATGAGATGATGATGATGATGATGATGATGATGATGATGATGATGATGATGATGATGATGATGATGATGATGATGATGATGATGATGATGATGATGATGATGATGATGATGATGAGATGATGATGATGATGATGATGATGATGGATGATGATGATGATGATGATGATGATGATGAGATGATGATGATGATGATGATGATGATGATGATGATGATGATGATGATGATGATGATGATGATGATGATGATGATGATGATGATGTGATGATGATGATGATGATGATGATGATGATGATGATGATGATGATGATGATGATGATGATGATGATGATGATGATGATGATGATGATGATGATGATGATGATGATGATGATGGATTGTGATGATGATGATGATGATGATGAATGATGATGATGATGATGATGATGATGATGATGATGATTGATGATGATGATGATGATGATGATGATGATGATGATGATGATGATGATGATGATGATGATGATGATGATGATGATGATGATGAGATGATGATGATGATGATGATGATGATGATGATGATGATGATGATGATGATGATGATGATGATGATGGATGATGATGATGATGAGGATGATGATGATGATGATGATGATGATGATGATGACGATGACAGATGATGATGATGATGATGACAGATGATGATGATGATGATGATGATGATGATGATGATGATGATGATGATGATGATGATGATGATGATGATGATGATGTGATGATGATGATGATGATGATGATGATGATGATGATGATGATGATGATGATGATGATGATGATGATGATGATGATGATGATGATGATGATGATGATGATGATTTGATGATGATGATGATGATGATGATGATGATGATGATGATGATGATGATGATGATGATGATGATGATGATGATGATGATGATGATGATGATGATGATGATGATGATGATGATTGATGATGATGATGATGATGATGATGATGATGATGATGATGATGATGATGATGATGATGATGATGATGATGATGATGATGATGATGATGATGATGATGATGATGATGATGATGATGATGATGATGATGATGATGATGATGATGATGATGATGATGATGATGATGATGATGATGATGATGATGATGATGATGATGATGATGATGATGATGATGATGATGGATGATGATGATGATGATGATGATGATGATGATGATGATGATGATGATGATGATGATGATGATGATGATGATGATGATGATGATGATGATGATGATGATGATGATGATTGATGATGATGATGATGATGATGATGATGATGATGATGATGAGATGATGATGATGATGATGATGATGATGATGATGATGATGATGATGATGATGATGATGATGATGGGATGATGATGATGATGATGATGATGATGATGATGATGATGATGATGATGGATGATGATGATGATGATGATGATGATGATGATTGATGATGATGATGATGATGATGATGATGATGATGATGATGATGATGATGATGATGATGATGATGATGATGATGATGATGATGATGATGATGATGATGATGATGATGATGATGATGATGATGATTTGATGATGATGATGATGATGATGATGATGATGATGATGATGATGATGATGATGATGATGATGATGATGATGATGATGATGATGATGATGATGATGATGATGATGATGATGATGATGATGATGATGATGATGATGGATGATGATGATGATGATGATGATGATGATGATGATGATGATGATGATGAGATGATGATGATGATGATGATGATGATGATGATGATGATGATGATGATGATGATGATGATGATGATGATGATGATGATGATGATGATGATGATGATGATGATGATGATGATGATGATGATGATGATGATGATGATGATGATGATGATGATGATGATGATGATGATGATGATGATGATGATGATGATGATGATGATGATGATGATGATGATGATGATGATGATGATGATGATGATGATGATGATGATGATGATGATGATGATGATGATGATGATGATGAGATGATGATGATGATGATGATGATGATGATGATGATGATGATGATGATGATGATGATGATGATGATGATGATGATGATGATGATGATGATGATGATGATGATGATTGATGATGATGATGATGATGATGATGATGATGATGATGATGATGATGATGATGATGATGATGATGATGATGATGATGATGATGATGATGATGATGATGATGATGATGATGATGATGATGATGATGATGATGATGATGATGATGATGATGATGATGATGATGATGATGATGATGATGATGATGATGATGATGATGATGATGAGATGATGATGATGATGATGATGATGATGATGATGATGATGATGATGATGATGATGATGATGATGATGATGATGATGATGATGATGATGATGATGATGATGATGGGATGATGATGATGATGATGATGATGATGATGATGATGATGATGATGATGATGAGATGATGATGATGATGATGATGATGATGATGATGATGATGATGATGATGATGATGATGATGATGATGATGATGATGATGATGATGATGATGATGATGATGATGATGATGATGATGATGATGATGATGATGATGATGATGATGATGATGATGATGATGATGATGATGATGATGATGATGATGATGATGATGATGATGATGATGATGATGATGATGATGATGATGATGATGATGATGATGATGATGATGATGATGATGATGATGATGATGATGATGATGATGATGATGATGATGATGATGATGATGATGATGATGATGATGATGATGATGATGATGATGATGATGAGATGATGATGATGATGATGATGATGATGATGATGATGATGATGATGATGATGATGATGATGATGATGATGATGATGATGATGATGATGATGATGATGAGATGATGATGATGATGATGATGATGATGATGATGATGATGATGATGATGATGATGATGATGATGATGATTGATGATGATGATGATGATGATGATGATGATGATGGATGATGATGATGATGATGATGATGATGATGATGATGATGATGATGATGATGATGATGATGATGATGATGATGATGATGATGATGATGATGATGAGATGATGATGATGATGATGATGATGATGATGATGATGATGATGATGATGATGATGATGATGATGATGATGATGATGATGATGATGATGATGATGATGATGATGATGATGATGATGATGATGATGATGATGATGATGATGATGATGATGATGAGATGATGATGATGATGTGATGATGATGATGATGATGATGATGATGATGATGATGATGATGATGATTGATGATTGATGGATGATGATGATGATGATGATGATGATGATGATGATGATGATGATGATGATGATGATGATGATGATGGATGATGATGATGATGATGATGATGATGATGATGATGATGATGATGATGATGATGATGATGATGATGATGATGATGATGATGATGATGATGATGATGATGATGATGATGATGATGATGATGATGATGATGATGATGATGATGATGATGATGATGATGATGATGATGATGATGATGATGATGATGATGATGATGATGATGATGATGATGATGATGATGATGATGATGATGATGATGATGATGATGATGATGATGATGATGATGATGATGATGGATGATGATGATGATGATGATGGATGATGATGATGATGATGGATGATGATGATGATGGATGATGATGATGATGATGATGATGATGATGATGATGATGATGATGATGATGATGATGATGATGATGATGATGATGATGATGATGATGATGATGATGATGATGATGATGATGATGATGATGATGATGATGATGATGATGATGATGATGATGATGATGATGATGATGATGATGATGATGATGATGATGATGATGATGATGATGATGATGATGATGATGATGATGATGATGATGATGATGATGATGATGATGATGATGATGATGATGATGATGATGATGATGATGATGATTGATGATGATGATGATGATGATGATGATGATGATGATGATGATGATGATGATGATGGATGATGATGATGATGATGATGATGATGATGATGATGATGATGATGATGATGATGATGATGATGATGTGATGATGATGATGATGATGATGATGATGATGATGATGATGATGATGATGATGATGATGTGATGATGATGATGATGATGATGATGATGATGATGATGATGATGATGATGATGATGATGATGATGATGATGATGATGATGATGATGATGATGATGATGATGATGATGATGATGATGATGATGATGATGATGATGATGATGATGATGATGATGATGATGATGATGATGATGATGATGATGATGATGATGATGATGATGATGATGATGATGAGATGATGATGATGATGATGATGATGATGATGATGATGATGATGATGATGATGATGATGATGATGATGATGATGATGATGATGATGATGATGATGATGATGATGATGATGATGATGATGATGATGATGATGATGATGATGATGATGATGATGATGATGATGATGATGATGATGATGGATGATGGATGATGATGATGATGATGATGATGATGATGATGATGATGATGATGATGATGATGATGATGATGATGATGATGATGATGATGATGATGATGATGATGATGATGATGATGATGATTGATGATGATGATGATGATGATGATGATGATGATGATGATGATGATGATGATGATGATGATGATGATGATGATGATGATGATGGATGATGATGATGATGATGATGATGATGATGATGATGATGATGATGATGATGATGATGATGATGATGATGATGATGATGATGATGATGATGATTGATGATGAGGATGATGATGATGATGATGATGATGATGATGATGATGTGATGATGATGATGATGATGATGATGATGATGATGATGATGATGATGATGATGATGATTGATGATGATGATGATGATGATGATGATGATGATGATGATGATGATGATGATGATGATGATGATGATGATGATGATGATGATGATGATGATGATGATGATGATGATGATGATGATGATGATGATGATGATGATGATGATGATGATGATGATGATGATGATGATGATGATGATGATGATGAGATGATGATGATGATGATGATGATGATGATGATGATGATGATGATGATGATGATGATGATGATGATGATGATGATGATGATGATGATGATGATGATGATGATGATGATGATGATGATGATGATGATGATGATGATGATGATGATGATGATGATGATGATGATGATGATGATGAGATGATGATGATGATGATGATGATGATGATGATGATGATGATGATGATGATGATGATGATGATGATGATGATGATGATGATGATTGATGATGATGATGATGATGATGATGATGATGATGAGATGATGATGATGATGATGATGATGATGATGATGATGATGATGATGATGATGATGATGATGATGATGATGATGATGATGATGATGATGAGGATGATGATGAGGATGATGGAGGACGTAGATGAGGATGATGAGGATGAGGGACGACGATGACGACGATGAGGAAGACGACGACGAGGACGACGATGAGACGACGACGACGACGAGGACGACGACGACGCGAGGACGACGACGACGAGGATGGAGGACGATGAGGATGAGGACGAGGATGAGGATGAGGACGATGACGACGACGAGAGGATGACAAGGCGAGGACGAGGACGATGAGGAGGACGAGGACGAGGACGTGGACGAGGATGAGGACGATGAGGATGGCGAGGACGATGATGAGGAGGACCAGGACGAGGATGAGAGAGGACCAGGACGACGAGGAGGACTGATGACGAGAGGACGAGGACTGAGGATGCGACGACGAAGACACGACGACGACGATGAGGATGATGATGATGATGATGATGATGATGATACAGTCCAGGTTGTTCACTGAGTTTTGAGACTCTAAGTGAAGGCTTAAGGCTGTGGGGGTTATGAGCTCATCAGGATGAGCATGAGGAACTCAGCACTGATCATTTTGAGATGGGTGGTTTGCTCCTCAGGAGAAGTGGGAGCTCTAGTGTCCATTCATTCTGTATGGGTGATGATATAGGGGCCCGCACAAACTGAGTAGCATGTGCAGGTGTCGTTTGGATTTTCTTTGGTAGATGATGGATTTTTGGCGGTATGGGTGGTGGGAAGTAGAAGGTGTGGGTTCAACACTAGCTGGTGCTGCTAGGTTGTCACCTGAGCAATAAGCTCAAACATTTTGTGGGACAAGGCTGTTTCCACCCTGAGAAGCCAGCAGTTGCTTCCTCATAGTCTTGAGGATGCCGGGCATTGTATGTCCCAGTTGGAAAACCCAAGCCTTTGTCTTGGGCTTATCAAGGTGATTTGAAGACAATGTAACAGTAACTGATCCAATGTTCAAGCTTTAGGGATCACTAGCTGTTGCTGATGAAGAACTTTCAGTCACTTGGTCTTTCTTCGTCTTCCACACCATCTTTGGAAGATTGGACTTGACCTTTAACACCTCGGAAGTTTTAACAAATTCTGAAGTTTGGCAGGCTGGACCTTCAAAAGATCTTGCTTTCACTGCAGCAGGCTTCAGTACTTCGAAAGCATACATTTCTTTCGAGACCAAAATTTCTTCCGAAGGCAAGTTTTCACTTGTCTTCATTTTTACCTTGGAGCTTCTGAAAGGAAAAGATTTTTCTTCCGAAGCTAGTTCGTCTCAGAATTTTTCCTTTTGATCAAGTGAATAATACTTTTAGGATTGTGGATGCAATCCTTAGCAAGATGAGAAGTGCTACCACACATGATGCAATCCATTTGCTTCCTTCTGAGAGTCTTCTTTTGAGAGAAAGACTGAACTTATGGGACCTATATCAGTTAACTTTAGCAATACATTCTGGTGTACAAGGATGTTCCAATACCTTGGCTTTTTCATGATCTGCCATCAGTGCTTGGTTTGGAGATGCATCCTCAACCTGAAAGCTCTAGTCAAAGCTTCCTTCTTCAACAGCAACTGCAGCTTGTTGTTTGGCTTCTCATTTTGGGGAGCTCCATCATTGTAGTTTGATCTGGTTTATGCCTAGCCACCATTTGTCCTTGGTGCCTTGCACTCTCTAGCAAAGTGTCCCATTTGGTTACAGTTGTAACACTTTACTTTGCTTTTGTCCAGCCCAAACTTTCCACTGGTTGCATTGCTAGGAAACTTCCTCCCTGTCTTCTTGTAAAACTTTATGGCTCTGTGAGTAAGAAGAGCCATCTGCTGGACTATTTCCATGTACTCCAGATCGTCTGGATGGATACAGTCCAGGTCTTCCAGGGTAAAGAGAAAGTTGCATGTGCTTTCATCAGAAGACACACAGGCTTGTGAAGAGCTTGTCTCTTGGAATGGGCTTCCTCGGATGTAGCTCTCTCTTGGTGTCTCCGGGGAAGGTGATGAAAGGACCCTTTTATGAGTTGTCAGGGTAGCAGATGAGATGATGCTGTGGTTCTCTGTAATCCCTTTCAACCACATGAAGGGATGAACTCTGCTGAATGTTGGAGTTACCAGATAATGTTCATCTCCATCTGGTAGCCATTGAGGATAAAATACAACTTAGTGAGAGTAAGGGTCTTGAGGTTTTCAGTCCTCATAATGACCACACAATAGTGTGTCCATTGTCTGGGAAGAGAGGACATGAACTTCCTCACAATGTCCCTGTTCTCAAGAGTTACTCCAACATCCATTAGAGTATCCACAGTCTCAACATACCTGAAGTATTGTTGAGTCATGGTTTCACTTTGAAGGTGAAGTTATCAAACTGCTGCTTCAAGAGGTCTTTCTTGTTTTCTTTTGCTTCACTTGACCCCTCATACATCAGCTTCAGTTCATCCCATAGTTGTTTAGCAGTTTTACATTTCTTGAAGCCTCTGTAGATAGAGTTTAAAAGAGCAGTTTGGAGGGCGGTCATGGCCTTCTGATCTATGTCAATCTTCATTCGGTCTTCATCAGAATAATCAGCCACTTCCTTTTGTATCATACCACCAGCAGCAGCAGCTGAAGAGGTGGATGGTACATGAGGTCCTTGGACAATAGATCCTCACATCCTAAAGTCTTGAGACTCGATGAAGCCTTCCATTCTTTGACACCAAGTATCAAAGTAATCAGGAGTGATCAGTGGAGACTTTGTCATAGTACCGGTTTCCATATCAGCCTTGGTGATAGCTGTCATTTGAGTTGTTAAGTGTTTTGTGAAACTAAAAAGATTTAAAGATGGTGAGATCTTACAATCAAGAGCCTAAAAAGCTCTGATACCAATTGCAGGACCGTGTGAAGGGTGGTCAATACAATCAGTCTCACAATGAGGAGAGGTTTAGAACACTTAACAGTTCAAATAGGGAACTAGGTTTGAGTATGATGATACTAAGAACACAAATAAGTAGTGAGACAGAACAAGAACAAGAACAAACAAGTATGGTTTTCAAGGATGCTGTATATTGCTCTCAAGTTCTATTTTAAGTGTTACAAAACATATTCGAGTTACAAGGACCTGAGACACTTTATACTACATCCTACAACCGTCGATACTTAGAAAGACAGTTGGAAACACTAATCTAGACAACAAGATTAATGTAGAGTCAAAAGGCAGATTGCTATTTGACTAGTGACTATGTCATGCCATAGCTCATATTCTTTTCTAATTTAAAAAGGTTTACAGGTACAAAAGTAGAAAGTTACAGACAAAAACCTTATTCTACTGTTTACAAAAGCATGGAATTTTCACCAATTCATACAAGTTGGTGAGTCTTTAGAGTTGCAGCGGAAAGTGTGTCAGCTTTATGTAAAGTAGATCAGAGAAAACATGTCTTCTCTGTCTTCAAAAGAAATCAGTCTTCAGAGCAAAATGGCTTCGGAAGACTTTGTCTCTGAAGCTTCGGAAGACTTCATCTTTGGCTTCGGAAGATTTGGACTTTGGCTTCGGAAGATTTTACACTTAGAGTATTTTCTGATGTAGAGTGTAAAACTTCCGAAGCACTTCTACCTTGTACGTCCAGTGCATGCATGCAGGAAGATCCTTGGTTGTTTTGGCTTATTTGGTTGCATCAGCCTTATAATCTTATAATATAACCTTACAAACAATCATATAGACATAATTGTATTGGTTTGATTGATTTCAATGATAAAGATGGAACGGGTTGTAAACGGATCTATTCACAAACTACCAATTTCAATTTACTAATCAAAACCTAAAACATACAATATTCATATTCATGATGTAAATAAACCAAAAATTGATGAGAATTAGATTAAGATTCAAAACAAATAAAAACCGTTTAAAGTAATCAACCAATAAATAAAATCATATAGCTTAATATGCCAATCAAAAATTCAACCCAATCTAAAAGCAACTAAAGTTAAACAAATGTCATAAACATAAACCCTAGATCTGGAGAAGATCACGGGTGATTTAGCCGCTAATGGTTGTCATAGAATCGAAATTGGTTGTCGTAGGAATCGATTGCATGAAAGGATGGATCCGTAGGTGTTCTTTGCTCTCAAAATAGCTCCTTGGATGGCCAAAAACAACTTGGAGAATAGTTAATTCGCAGCCCCCTTTTTAACCTTTAATTAGGTTACAAAACCCTAAAAATTCGTACCTGTCAGCCCAAGGACGTAATTTACGTCCCCAGGGACGTAATTTACTAGCCCCCTTGAATCAGCGCTTTATCCTCCTCTTTTGCGTCCTAGTTTGCGTGCATCCTTTTGGCTGATTCTAATATAGGACGTAATTTACGTCCTTAGGGACGTAATTGACGCCCCCTTCACTTTTCCTTTACTTTCTCTATTTCTCAAGTGTTTCCTTCTTCGTGAGCTTCCGACTTCCATTCTAACTCCCGAAAAATACCTGAATTGTGTACGTTAAGCGCCGCAAATCTGAATTCAATAAGCTCTCAAAGTAAATGTGTTTCACATTAATAAAGACGTAAAAACACACAATTAAACATGTTAATGTAGTGAAAAACTCTGACACAACAGTCGGTATGATGTGCTAAATTATATCAACGTCTCGACGTTGTTTTTCTTGTTTAAATCGAGTTGTCATATGTAATTTTTATCCAAAACTATAGATTGAATACTAATATACAAGTGATCGAATTCAAGTGGTATAAATTTGAAAATTATGACTCAAACTAATAGACAAACATAACAAATAATAAACTATTATTAATAATTATTAAGAATAAAAACTTTCAATATCCCCCTGAACCTTAATTTGGACTTGTTTCTCCATCAAAGCAATGCACATGCTCATCCTTTTGAGTCAAGTTAGCATCTTCCTTCCTTGGGCTACCAGCTCAGCTCAAGCATTCATGTAGCCAAAAACTTCATATCAATAATATTGATTCCTTAACCTTTCTCGTCCTTCCATTGATTCTATTTGGTCATTACTTGAACTAGAACGGTCCTCTCGACCTATTTCACGACCATGACCTCTTTCACAATCATAACCACGACCTCCCCCATTTTGGTTAACCCATCCTCAACCTTCACACACTATCGTTCCAAGCTTTAAATGTTAATTTAACTTATTCATCATCGTGAGTAAGCAATAACTTACATTGTGTATGATCAGTTGTGTATCATAATTTTACGCGCTCCCTATTTACAAAATAGTTTTATTTAAGTGAAGTAATTAGTTGTTTAATTAAATCATTACTAAGTTATTAGGTACTGCTAATATTCATAAATAGTATTACTTAAATTTACAAGTGAACATTAAGTTGGTCGATATGAATACAACATGATTTTAAGTAGCTTTGATGTGAAACAACACCACACAATAAACATGTGGCATGTGTTCTGGTTGAAGAATTCTGCTCAACGCCCTAAAACCCATCAAACCAACGCAACTCACATCCCTAAATTGATGTTCGTGATTTTAGTGTCATCAAGGACATTTTAGTATAGTAATATATTTACTTAAGAGCAAATAAAATAATTAGAATAAATATTGATATAAACAAGGAGTTGTGGAGCGAACGCTCATTCAAGAATATTCTAGTTTATGGTAAAAAGAAGTCTCAGTAGTTCAAGGGGGAAGCCCATAGGGACATGGACCTATGGGTGCAACGCGACTGTTATCGAAGTATAAGGGACAAAAACTCCTGGTTAGGTCCAAAAGACAAAACCCCTGGTGACAAGCGAGCTTATTATAATCATCGCTGTAACTTGATTAAAGAAGTTAATTATTGCGAATAATTTTTATATTTTAACATGTTATTTGTACATGGAAAATTGATTTGGATTCAGTGATTAATGAAAAGTCACTTGAATATAATGATAAAAAAGAACTAACTATGTTCATTGGTAGCAATATTGGGGCCTTGATAGCAACTTGTAACCTTGATAGCAATCAGATAGTTTAGTAGTAAATGATTAGTAGTAAAAAAATATCACTCCATGCTAATGGCATGTAGTAATTGAACAATCATTACAAACAAAATGGTTTGAAGATAGGCGGTAACTTACTTACTACTGATGTAAGTGTCAGCTTTGACGGTTGTGACATCTATATTGTCAATTGTCACTTCTTTACGTGAAGGGTCATGATGGCTTATTGCAACGTTTCAACACCAATCGTTGGTCTGATTTTGCGTCACAAAATTCATATGAATTTTGCATAGAAAGAACATTTCATTCTAGAAGGAAACCTTTTTGTCTAATGTGATTAAAAATTTGATATTCACACAAAATGCTTTAATATGTAAAAAGACCAATAACTCGATTTAGAAAGTATAGAAATCAAGTAAACACAACAATTGATTATTATTATGGCATTCTTTGAATATGTACTAATAAAAAATAAAATACACATACGTGTATATAGTTTAACAAACAAATATACGTGTGCTGGATGAGGATAAAGATACTTAAAAATTGAAATGACAGAGATTCTGGATGTGGAGAAAGACAAATGAGAAAATACTTTGTGCTAACTGTTGTGGCATTCCGGGTTGCCTCCTTATTCTAATTACTCTTAATTTTTAATTACCTTAATTTCATATTAATTTAATTTAACTAATATATCATAAAAGCTATATGCCTCTTTTTCCGAATTCACCATTTTAAAATTCCAGTGATCATTCTCTTTAATCCCCTTCTTTCTTCTACAGCTGCTTCCCCTAGCTCTCTCTCTATATATCTATACCAATATTTATATCCACATATTGTGTATAGTACGTATATATTATTATCATCATCATTTACCCTAAAGCCATGGGTAGATGAGAATAAAGAGATAAAACCAAACACCAACAACTCCACTTTGATCAAAGCCGAAGCAGAAGCATCAAGAACCCTAATAATTACAATGGGAAGAGCTCCTTGCTGTGACAAAGCCAACGTCAAAAGAGGACCATGGTCACCTGAAGAAGATGCCAAACTTAAATCATTTATCGAAGAACATGGCACCGGAGGGAACTGGATTGCTCTACCACATAAAATCGGTAATCTTTTATCTAGTTTCCACCTTATAGTACATAAAATCACACCAGAAGATGATGATCTAAGCAATCTTGTATAGGTTTGATATATAGAAGTTTTTAATCATCAAGATTAAACTTGTAGTGAATCTTGTATAATTGTTGGTTTTGATTAATTGATTAGGCCTCAAGAGATGTGGAAAGAGTTGTCGCCTTCGATGGCTAAACTATCTTCGCCCCAACATCAAGCATGGATCTTTCTCTGAAGAAGAAGATCACATCATTTGCACCCTCTATCTCAGTATTGGCAGCCGGTAATATATATTATTAGTTTTGAAATGAACGTCCCATCATACATATGTATCAATTAATCCTCAAAATATTTTTAAACAAGATTGATTGTATATTGATATATCAAGCATATGCGCTTAGTTGTTATCTTGTTTGTAGTTGGTCCATCATAGCTGCACAGTTACCCGGGCGAACCGATAATGATATCAAAAACTACTGGAACACAAGACTAAAGAAAAAACTTATGGGAAAACAGCGAAAAGATCAACAATCGTCGAAGAGGGGTGGCCAAATCAAGCAAGAAATGAAGAAAGAGGTTCTTGAAGATTTAAAGGCACAATCTTTATGCATGGGCATAAATCCTTATCAATCTTTCTGGCCTACAGACTTCCCTTTGATGCTCACAAACCCTAATCAACCTCATCATCAACAAGAACTTCATGTCAAACCTCAAGATCCCACTTTTGAGCACTACCATTATGGCACAACCTCAAATCAAGCCGAACTGTTCAACCAAAACAGCGAGAAACCTATCTCGACTGCTGCTTACCATCCCCAGTTGCCAAACATACCCTATTCGGTCAACGGGGATGGTATGATCAATTTGTTTCAACACTTCAACAACTACGCATTCGGGAACAATGAATTTGGTTGCAACAGTACCACACATCTTGAGCAGTTTGATGGGATAGTTGGGGGTTTGGATAACCTTGTCAATGGAAGCAATTGTACAAGTTCTTCTGCAGAAAGTACTACTAGCTGGGGTGGTCCTCTTGCATGCCCCCCGATGGCCTATGAAGATTGCCGACGTGCACTGCTGCAAAATTGTCCTCCTGATCAGCAGTCTACTCGGTTTCCATAAGATTAGCATGCGGTGAGCGTTGATTATGTACCCAATTGAGGACGATGTTGTTGGTATTTTCATGGGGTATATTTATTTAATTTGTTTTTGCTTATTCACTATGATCTCTTTCATTCTGATTTACTGTGATTTCTTGGTATATCCATTTCATTCATGCAAATGTTGTTTTCTTGTATGCTACTTTTTATAACATTAATTTCATTTACGTATTTTATAAATATGCATGTATTGCGTATATATTGATTCATATATAGTTCACCTACCTGACGAATTAATCAAATGGGATTGCTATGAATTCGACTAGAATATTGGAAGTATACAGGGAGAATCCGACTAAATATATGACCACGCCAAGATCATATTGTAATTTACATGTTTTTCTAGGTTAAATACCTTTACCAATGCGAAAACATATATATGCATGAATATTCATGTAACATTCAACGTATAATAGGAATATTTTTTTATACCAAATAATATTGTTTGCTTTGTCCATAATAATCTCACTGTATTTTTGCTCTCACTGAAAAAATTTCAATCGTGAAACTTAATAGGAATATTTTTTTATACCAAATAATATGGTCAATATGTTTAAAACGCGTTGCTGATGGTAACGTAACTTCAAACACATTATAATAATGGACTCAAAACATGTATAAAGCAAAAAATAATATAAGTGAAACTTAAATTAAAAAGAGCTGGCAGGAAGAAGGGGCTGATTTATGTTATTTAGAGAAATTGTGACACCTTGGTGTCAAGTAGGACAGCCAGAAATGGCTGCATTCGTTTAAATTTATCTTCATGGCCTTAAACACCAACACTCATCCCCCACTCTTGTAGTTAGTCAGTCCATTCCATCCACTGTCAATTTTATTAATCAAGCCATTTTTCCACAATTGGAATTTCCATAGCTAGTATTTATATATTAGTTTTCTTTACATAATGTACATGTGGTTATAACAGCTTTATCGACTCAATAATTCGATATTTGTTTGTAGCAAGGATGCAATTACCTGGCTGCATTTGACTTTGCATCTAGTATGTATATGTGTAAGTTTATTGAATCATATGCGGATTAAACTTCTGGATTCAGCGGAACTAAATTCTTGTATTTAAATTTTTACACTTTTGTTGCCTTTCTTCCTTGTTGCACGTCAGTTTTAGCTACGTTCAAGGTGGTTCGGGATCATTCTCTTTTTTTCTCTTTTTCCTTCTTTTTTTTATTAAGGTTCGGGATCATTCTCTTTTTTTCTCTTTTTCCTTCTTTTTTTATTAATCTTACTGGTTTATCACTACTTGTTGGTCTCGAGAGTTGCGTAGTAGTATTAATATTTTGTTTTCGATTTTCGTATACACCTTATGCTATTTTTATGTTTATATATTATGTGTAAATAAGTGTATGAGTGAGTGCAACATCTCTATCTTCTATGATAGAAGAAATATATGACGTCATCACACATTCATATCTCTGCTATTAAGTGTCAACGTATGAGTACGTTTGTTTGTTTGCAATTTCATTGTATTTAGAATCGGATGAACTTCGATCATTGGTCAATTAACCTAACTAAACAAATAAGAGTGACCGAATATATTTTTCATCCGGCATAAAAGCTAGTATAACACTAGGTTTAGTATTATATAGTTTATGATTCTTCTTATATGTCTATTCTTGGAAAGAATTGAATTTACGCTTAGAATTCTCCTATTACTAGTATTGATATATTTAGAGATGTCGAAAAGAGTCTTTGCAAGTACCAACGTTGATTATACTTTGTGTGGTATAAAGTATATATAAACATTAAGTTTAAACTTATGGATATAGTAGTGAATTGCAATGACAATATCATCTTGTTATTGTGATTTTGTTGTAAAAATAAGCACTTTATAATGGTTGGCAAATTTGTGAGACAACATTGGTCACAGTAAAGAAAAGTTCGAATGAGTACCCCTTGGCACTTGATAGACTTGGTCTTATAGGTACAAGCACAAACTGTATCAAACAATGATATATTTCCTTTGATTGAGTTTCTATGTGTTTCTGTTAGTGACTTGTCGTCTAGGACCATCTTATGAAACCACCGTTTCGATATACAAACACATCGCTACAAATATGGGTATCCATCTAGTTCAATTGCTAAAGTGTACGCGTGGCTCTTAATTTACTGATGCGGGGCCAAGTATTGAAGACCGGGCCTTAATGTTTTTGGAGGTCCAAGACCGCGCTGCACGAAAATGGGCATAACCTGGGCTACGAGCCTCCGTTTCTGACGTGCTACCAGTCAAAATGACCGTGGAAAATGGGCGGGTTAACTCGTTATTTTTCCAAAATAAGGCCTCTAAATGGGTTTTTGGGCCAATTTTATGTTTTTTTTCTAGTTTTCGATTTTGTTTTGGGCTTTTGTTTGGCCTATGGTTGTTTGTTTTAGGCCCGTTCGAATTTTGGCTTGTTATTTGAGTTGTCTTGATGTAATTTGGATGGTCACTTGATTATTTCTGAAATTAAAAGTTTGTCTTTTAAATTCGTGACTTTTGGGGTCGAATTTGGGTTTGGGTGAAGATCATCACGGGTATTCGCAGAATCAACGTGTTTGAGTTTCGATTTCATTCTGTGCCCTACATCATTTACTGATCATGCGCTTGCCAAATAGGCCGCGTTTTTAACTTGTTTACCGAAAAGGTTTGTTCTTAATTACTAGCTAGCAACTTGTTGTTTATCTGGTTTTCTTAAATATTATGTTTAGAATTAGATAATATTAATATAGTTGAATTATGGAAGCTGGTTTTATTTCTGGAAACATGGATGAAGCAATGTCATTGGTGTGAGCCAATCCCAGTGAGATCATATGTAATATTGTGTGAGATCAATAAAGGGCTGGTGCACAAGATCAATAATATAATAATCATGAGCTCAACAATATGGACCACTTCAGGCGTTTGCTCAGTCAAAAAGATTTTTGAAGATTTTTAAAAGCAACAAAGGAAGTAACCTTTCACTTATAAAAAAACATTTTTTGATATAGACCTTTTCTTTTCCAACAACCTAACGGGAAACTATAAATCACCTTCAAATTTTGCAGAGTGTAACAATAATGTTTCAAACGTATAATAGGTGTAAAATAGAGTGTGTTTGTAGAGATAAGATGTTAAAATGACTTCTGATCAAATCTAATAATGTGATAGCCTATCAACATTTGTAAATAACTTGAAGAAACAAAGCGAAACTAAGGGGGGAGGGGGAGGGGGGGTGTGTTTGGTTTGGTAGGAGTGGATGTCGAACCCTCTGAGAGTATTTTTTTTAGGGTTAGTGTAAGGATCATCACAATACAAAGATCGATCTCGTAATGAAAATGCGGAATGTTGACATTACGGATAAGATTGAATAACAATTGAAGAACACAAACACAATTTGTAAATAACTTCGGTTGTATTGCTCTCTGATTTTAAACAAATTACAGTAAGTGTGAAAATCAGGAAATGAGACAAAAGCTTATTGAATACATTATAAAACTTCTATATATACTAATGTAGAAGTTCTCGCGCGAATCACTAGTTCTCGCGTGACTTGATGTTTTCGCTCGAGAAGCAGGTTATCGCGCGACAACTTGGACTTGTCGCTTGACTTGATCTTTTTCATCTTGATTTGATTTCCCGAGCCTCTAGGTTCAACCCTTACAATCTCCCCTAGGCTCGGTAAATCAATGCGCTTAGAAGTTCACATCATCAACTTTATAATTGCCTTCGCTAAGGCCTTCGTGATCATCTAACCAAACTGTGCTGCTAAGAGGTGAACAGATTCATCAGCTGCAATTGGACAAACCTGCAACTTCATCAAATCTTCTTTTCTAAATTTGAGCAGATCCACAGGTTCGATAATACGGTAGTCTTTATCTACACAATGAATTAACGCATGGTCCTTCTTCTTCTCACAACTCCACCACATAAGCTTAGACAAGCTATTAACTGGAACTGGTGCGTGTATAGGGATCTTCCTAACATATCTTGGATGCTTATAAACCCTTATTTTCATTGGCTTGTTCATGTTTGGGACAATACGGGTCTTATCTTCAATGACTTTAGATTTAGCAGTTTTGAAGTCTTTGAAGTTGGTTTTACTATGCTTCCATATCATGTTCCTTATCCAATTTCCCTTTCTGTAATTACTAGGATTAATAAATGAAACATGACCCATTGCATATAAATCTGATTCTCTGAGTGTATGAAAGTCATGGTCGTCCTGATAATACTCTATCGCCCCTGCTCTTCTTTTAATCACATACAATTTCTTCTCTGCATCATATGCCCAACTAAGAATCATTTCTGAGTTTCCGTACCTTGTGAAAGTTTTGGATTGTCTTAGCGTGTGTATATAAGTTGGCGGTGGAGGAGCCTCAACAGTAATATTCCCGACCTGGCGTACAACATTTTGACCAGTTTGATTTGCTGCTTGTCAGTCTTTTCGCCCGCACTTAATTCTCCAACTATTTCTCCTTCTTCAATCAAAATATCATAAAATAATTCTTTAAGACTATTTCCAAATACATCTGTGTAGTCTACTATCTCCTCTAAGTCATAAAATGAACCAAAATCTTCATCTTTTTCCTTAGCAATCAATTTTTACTGGAAAGAGTAAAACTCTTTCTCATATGTTGCTTCAGTAGCAGGATCTAATGGTGTGTAATAACCTCTATCATCGGGACTTGGTCCGGAGACATTGTCAGTGCCCGATGATCCAGAAGCACCAATAGCTGCACCCATATCACCATCATCACCATTATCACCATCATCATCCTCCTCATCATCATCATTCTCTTCATCATTAAATCTGAAGTCTATCTGATCTAAATCATCATCATTCACCGGATCAGGAATAGGTATAACATGCTTAGGCTCCACAAATGCCTCTCCACTAAACGATAAAGGTTGATACTCAATAGCCTCAATATGAACAGTAGATGAAGGCTCTTGATCAACACCAGTAGTGTCTGTTGTCCTTTCTTTATCAACAGGATCAACAACACGCTCTGTAGCAACGATAGGATCTTCAGCAACTATGGAATCAGCAGGTTGCTATCCACTAGATTCTCCAACTTCAGTGGTTTGTTGCTGTGTAAACTGAAATGACACACGTGAAGTGAGATCTCTTAGGTTCTGCTCAAGAATCTGAACATAGCTGAATATGAACTTTTTCTGATGTTCAAGACCCCTAATCCTCTCATCTTTCTTAATCAACTGCCTCTGCAAGTCATCAATAATCTGTGTCTTCTCTAACATTTCCCTCTCTAAAATGTTAACTCTTTGCTCCAAAGTAACAGATGTAGGTGAACTAGTAAAAGTACTAGCACCGTGAGAATGTGCAGGAAGGGTGTTAAGAAAACCCTCCATTCCAACTATTTCCTCAAACCCTTGCTCTCTTGGCCAAGTACTCAACATATCCTCAATAGCAGGTATAGTAGATGATCTATCAAATGTAGCAGCCTCGGTAATTGTGGCATGATTCTCAGAAACAAGAATTTCTTCTTTTGTCGACACAGCGGTCACTAGGGTCTGATGTTTCCTCAACACACCACATCCTCTACATCTACCACCTGGACTTTCACCAGCTCTCCTAGCCACTCTCTTCCTTCTTCCCTTACTAACTGGTATTTCTTCAGGAATAAAATCTACATCACGTTCCTCAGCAGTACGTTTTGCAGGTGTTTCTCGCACTTTGAGATGTTCCTGAAGTACATATGGCACATTCCCGATAGTCTCACTACCACTTTCAGTGAACCAGGAATCGATCTCTGCATCTATATCAGACCTTCCAGCACCCTTAGAACTTTCAGGTGCTTCTTGGGTAGTTCGAGTAGATGTACTAGCTGTATCATCTCTATTAACTTGAAAATCTTCAACAAACCTTCCAAGCTTAGAAAAATGGGATCCATCCCAAGCATTCCCTCTAGCTCCCATAGTGAATATGTCTTTCTTCATCACCATGACAACATAGGTAGATGAATCGGACGCTGCTAACTCAAGATGAGCAGCATTCACTATCATCTGGATAAATCTGGGATACATAATGAATTTCTTCCCTATAATGGCTATGACATTCTTCTGCATCTCTGCAAATATAGCCTTGGATATGCTGTAAGGAAGATCATCTATAAGAGATACCATCAAGGATCCGAATACAACGCTCAAGCTATCCATACCAGCCTTCAAATTGCTAATGCAATGAATCACAATATGGAATAGATAGTTCCAAAAAGGAGGTAAATACTTCTTCTCCAATGAAGGATATCTGTGACTATATCCCATCCTTATCAAACAGTCTTTAGCCACATCATAATCTATCTTAACAGGTGCATTAGGCTGATCCTCAAATAATAGCACACTGTTAATCACCTCTGCTGTGATAACCACCTTCTTGCCTTTCACTGTTGCTGATATGCATAATTCCCTAGTCTTATCTATCTCATTTACTGCTGACTGCCAGAACTGATGAATAACATCCATGTATATAGTAGGATTAGCCGAGATGGCGTAGTGTATTCTTGATGACTTAATACCATCAATGAGTGATCTAAATAATGACTTGTCATTAGGCACCTCTCCAAGATACGCTACTGCATTATGGTTTTTGTTAAAAACCATTGATCGTGCCATCTGAAATATTGCACAAAATTGATAAGTACAAAACATTTCAAAATTGAAACAAAAATCACACTTAGAAAAATTTTGAAAAATTTAGACTTTTCGCGCGACAACATTAACATCTTGCGCGAACACTTTAAGTTTCAGATTTAACTTTTCGCGCGACAAGATGGGTTTTCGTATGAAACTGATTTTGATTGAAAGTCAACATTTCGCGCGACAAGTTTTCTTTTCATGCGAATAGTTCTGTGCGAATTTGAAAGTTCTCGCATCTGTTCAAATTCAACTTACTTTTCGCATGCGAAAAGTCTGTGCAATTTTAGATTTTCAATTGGTCAATTTTAAAATGTTTTAACCACTAATACATATTCATTAGGTGTCGTCTAAGTCATTTTAAGGTTTATCATGTTTAATTTATCCAATTTAAGATGTATAAGTCCTTTTAACATTCGGTTAAGAATCAAACACATTCAAATCTAAACATAAAGCATCAATATACCTTAAAAAACACTAGGGCAAAAAAATGCGATCTCAATGGACACTATAATCAGGTTTAAACTGGTTTTGATACTTAGAATTTTTGAGTGAAAGTTTCTGAAATTTTTCGTGCGTATAAAGAATTTTCGCTCAACTATTGAATTTATAGGACTCTGACTTTTCGCGCGAGAAGTCAGAGTTCTCGCACACTGTAACTTTTCGCTTCTTTTGAACTTTTCGCATGCGAAAAGTTCATTTTCTTCAAATCTTGAAAAATGTTAAACTTTTCAACTTTTCAAATTTAATTATCTTATTAAGCCGTTTGATTTGTTATGAAAATGATTATGTTTAGCTAAGTGTTTACTCTTTATTCAAACACCCTTAATTTTTTGTAAAATGCTATAAAATTGAAATAAGTAAGCAAAAGACGTATTTAATAAACATAACAATTTGACACACTATTATACTATTTACCTAATTATTTTTGATAAATTTTCAAATACAGGATCATATTTCTTAGAAATAGATCATTAACATCATCCAACATTATTATAAATGAGACTAGTTATGTTGATTGTCAATATATTGTGAACATGTTAAACTTAGACTTCAAGTTTTACTTAGACACATAAGCTGTGATGTTTATTATGTTTTGATTAAATTATATGAAATCTGTGCGTCCCACAATCAAAAATCCAGTAGAACCTTATCCAGCTTCAAGACACTTTCGAGATTTCAAGTCACCCCAATTTGACTTAAACCTTTCATTTCTGACCAGCTTTCTCAGTATCAATTATTTTCTTAGATAATATCTATTTGGAGCATAACTAGCATGAGAAATATTTCTGAACACAGAATATTAACAAATTATAGGACTTATTAACTGCTAGTCAGACTTATGTTGTGCCCTTGCAAGATGTTTAGGACTTATATGCCAATTTGAACTTACACGCCCCATCTTTTGATTTTGCCTCCTGTGTCAGAACATATTATCAAAGACAAAAATATTATCATATAATATGTATGTCTATGACATATCTTTTATTACTGTGCTCATTGGCATCTTTTATTCCTAGATGGCCTTTTGGCTTCTTTTTGTTCCTTTTGTTTGTTTTTCTCTTTTGTATTTTTGTTTTCATTTACACATATTTTTATATTTTGATGTTTTACATATATATAAAATAATAGACAGAAACTAGATCAGAAAGTAACTGGCTTGAATATGACTAGACTGTAACTCTCAGTCTGTTTTAGCATGGAATCGGTGTTACCACAAAACCTTGATGAGTTACCCACTTCAGTCATAGAAGGTTACTTTTAGTGCAACACATAACATAGTGCTATTCATTCTTGAACGTCAAGCCTATTAACATATCAAAACATAATCCAAGTCAGTTTCTTTTAAGCCTTAGGATGTAACAAATCAAAATCAAGAAATGTACTATCATTTCCTTTATAATCTTGAAAATTTAATCTTCTCAATCTTTGTAATACAAAATCTAAATCTTTTTGTACTTTTCTTCAGACTATTTACTCCCCTTAAGAATAAAATCTTTTTATTCTGAAATATTTTCAAATTTTCTCCCCTTAAAATTGTGATTATCTAGAAAGAAAATAACAATTTTAACCAAAAACAAAGAAAAATATTTTGTAAAGGGTATAAGAATAAGTGTTAACCAAAGTTAATCATTCCCAAATATTGGACTAGAAAGTCAAATTGGGAATGATCAAACGCATTAGTAACAAATCAACAATGTTGTCATCTGTGGAAACTGATTCCAAATGGATAAGTTTGCGTTCAAAGCAGTCACGGATAAAATGCATGCGGATGTCGATGTGTTTTGTCTTTGAATGTTGAATCGGATTCTTCACTATGTTTAAAACTGCAGTATTGTCACAAAAAATTTTAGTGTCATAAAAATTAAGGCCATAATCAAGAAGTTGTTGCTGAATCCAAACAATCTGTGAACAACAACTTGATGCCGCCACATATTCAGCTTCTACAGTTGAAGTGGATACTGTCTGCTGCTTCTTGCATTGCCATGAAATCAACCTGTTTCCAAGAAATTAACAGCCATCAGTGATTGATTTCCTATCCAAGTTACATCCTGCATAATCACTTTCAATATAAGCATATAAATTGAAATCGGAATTTTTAGGATACCAAAGGTCGAGTGTTGGTTGACCCTTGAGATATTTAAAAATCCACTTGACAGCTTTCATGTGAGATTCCTTCGGACTACTTTGATAACGTGCACACTAACAAATAGAAAACATGATGTCCGGTCTGCTTGCAGTGAGATACATCAGAGAGCCGATCATTGATCGATACATATGTTGATCAACGTCTTCTCCTGTGAGATCAGGAGTCAAAGTGGGACGAGAAGACATAGGAGTAGAAGTTATCTTGGAGTCTTGAAATTTGTATTTGTCTAGGATACTATAAATATATTTTGATCAGTATTCCCTTATCATCTTGTTTAGCTTGGATTCCCCAAGAAAAATGATATTTCCCCATGAGAACTCATCTTAAATTTCTTCTTCACGACCGCTTCAAATTCTTTGCACAAATCATCATTGGTAGAGCCAAAGATAATATCATCGACATAAACTTGAATGAGAATAAGATCATCAATGGTCTTTTGTACAAATAAAGTTTGATCAATTGCACCCCGTGTATAACCATTTGTAAGCAAATGTTCAGTGAGGGTGGCATACCAAGCTCGAGGTGCTTGATGTAAGCCATAAAGTGCTTTGTCTAACTTGTAAACATATTCAGGATGATCCGGATCTTCAAAACCTGGTGTTGACAAACATAGGTTTCTTCTTTCATTTAGCCATACAAGAAAGTAGTTTTAAAATCCATCTGATATACTGTGAAGCTCATGTATGAAGCATATGCCAGAAAGATGCGTATAGCTTCAAGTCGTGTCACAGGAGCGTATACTTCATCATAATCAAGCCCTTCAATTTGATAGAATCCTTGAGCAACAAGTCTGGCCTTGTTACGAACAATCACATCTTTTTCATCCGTTTTGTTCTTAAAAATCCATTTTGAACCGATTGGCAACTTACCCTTTGGTAGTTCACACAAATGCCATACATTTAGCTTCTTGAATTGCATCAGTTCGTCTTGCATGGCCTCTACCCACTATTTTCTTTTAATGCCATTTCAACGTTCTTCGGCACAATTTGAGATAGAAAATATGAATACAAACATGTATTTATTATTCCCGATTGACTTCGAGTTCGGACACCCTGTGATAACGAACCAATAATTGCTTGAGTTGGATGATCTTTATGAATTCTCAGCTGTGAAATGACATCTTCAGAAATAACTTCGTCTAAGTTAGACATGTGACCAACTGGTTCTTCAGCATTGCTCCCTCCTTCAGGTTGATAAACAATATCTTCATCTTGATTATCATTGTTAACAGAGAGATCTTCAAATGGTAGTTGAATTGTATCAATTGGATCATCTTGAGTGGAAGAGGAACTCTGATCAGAAACTTGTGGAGCTAGTTCAACAACTAGATTAGAATAAGATAAATCGGATTCAAAAAAAGATCGTGAAGCAGCTACGATACTTGAAGAAGAAGGTATATCTGAAGATATTCCTGTTGCTCAAGAAGAAATAGATCCAATATCATCAGCAAAAATATCTTGAACTGAGGATATCAAAGGTAGATTAGCTGTAGAAACAATAGATGGTCGATTAAATGTTTCAAATAAAGAAGCATAATCATAGACCTATGAAGGTGTAGAACCTACATTCGTTTTATTGGATTCATGCCAATCAATATCAAAGGACTCAATTATTTGTTTATATCTTTTATTATAAACCTGATATGCTACTTTATTAGCTGAATATCCAATAAAATAACATTCATCAGCTTTTTCATCAAATTTTGATTTAGAATCAGATGTGTTTAAAAAAATACAACAACATCCAAACGTTTTGAAATATTTGACTTTGGGTTTATGTTTGAAAAAGATTTAATAAGGAGTCGTATTTTGTTGTCAGTTAATTAACACACGATTCTGAACATAACATGCAGTGTTAACAGCTTCAGCCTAAAAGAATAATGGTAATTTGGCTGCTGATAACATGGTTCTGGCTGCTTCAATCAAAGTTCTATTTCATCTTTTAGCAACTCCATTTTGTTGTGGAGTTCCTGCTGAACTATATTGTCTTGCTATCCCCTTCAAATCACAGAACTTGTTTAATGTATGATTACAAAATTCTATTCCATTATCACTTCAAATGCATTTGATTGTTTTGTCCGTCTAATTCTCCATGAGTTTCATGAATTTTATCAGCAAATGAGGTGTCTCATATTTGGTTGCTAAGAAGAAAACCCATGTAAATCTAGAAAAATCATCAGTAATAACTAAACAATATACACGACGTCCCAAACTCAAAACTCTAATAGGACCAAATAAATCAATGTGTAACAGTTGAAGAATAGAGTCAATTTTAATATGAGCAATTAGTTTATGAGGAAGTTTGTGTTGTTTGCCTTTTCAACATGACAGACAATGTTCTGTTAGTTAAAATTCTTTCAAAGGTAGGCCAACAACATGATTTCCTCTAACCAATTTGTTCATAGTTTTAACATTTACATGTCCAAGACGACGATGCCATAACAATGTATCACTTTTCGAAGCTTTAGATAACAAACATGACGCAGTTACCAAAGAATGTTAACCATTCATGTCAAGTAAATACGTGTCTTTGTCTCTCGGAGTTTTTTATAAGATATATTCATCAGGAATTACAAATCCAGGTTTTAGAATAAGACATTCCTTATCAATGAAGTGTGTTGACTACTTTCTGTCACAAATTTCAGAGACACTAAGTAGATTATGTTTTAGTTCCTCTACAAAATTGACATCTTCAAAACTTAACATACCATTCGACACTGTATCTTTCTTTGTAATTTTACCGCCTTTGTCTCCTGTAAAGATAACATATCCTCCATTGTAAGGTTATATGTTGTTTAACAGAGATATATTACTAGTCATGTGCCGTGAACAACTACTGTCTACATGCCAAAACACTGTTGATGACTTGTCTTGGTTGTTCCTGCACATTTGGACAAATTTATTCATATTTAGGAACCCAATCCATGGTTGACTTGAGCTCTTTGTTTTCATCCAAATATGATAAAAATTGCAATATCATATCTCTTTTGTCATTAAAAACACATTTGTCAACAACAATAGGCTCAGGTGATTTTCCTTTAACTTTCCACCTTTGAATTTGTCTGATCGGTATTTTGGTTGAATTGTTATCATCAACGTGTACTGATTTTACATTTGACTTTTCTTTGTTCAAATCATTATTGTTTTTAGCAAAAGAGTTTGACTGATCTACAAACATCTTGTTTTAGAGAGTTAGCAATAATAGAAGATTTATTTTTAAAGAAAATGGCATTTGTTTCTTTAAAAATATGATCTTCCTTATCAATGTTACCTTTTGAAACAAATCTGTTCTTAAAATCAGTTTTCCAGTCAGATATGGATGTTGTGACTCGTTTTCTTTCTTTTGTCTTAAAATCTATTTTTGATTTTAGTTTCTTTTCTTTGTTAGACAATTTTGAACAGACATTTGTATTGCTAAAAACTTCTAAACTTTCATTGATAACTAATGATGAATTACATGAAGATTTTTCATTACAAATTTTATTTTTTTGAAAATCTAATTCATCATCACTTTCCTAATCTTCAACCAACCAGTCCTTCTTCACACTTTCTTTAATAAAATTGTCATGATTAATTTTAATTTTAGTTTTTATGACATGGTCAACAATCAGTGGAACATTGACTGGAGGTGTTAAGTCAGACTTTGGTTGAAAACCTAATCCATAGGTCTCTTCATCAGGAGTTGTATTTGATGAAGGCAAACATGTATAATCATGATTAATAGGTGGTGCAATGTTAGCATAACCAACTCCATTTTTACCACCATTAATTTTCTGTGTCATTTGAGACTTTATTATACCTTCAACCATGTTTGATAATAGCTCAAATTTTTCAACAACCAATTTAGCAGATAAGAGTTCACTATTAAGTTTGTTTATTTCTAAAGATAGTTCATTGTTACGTGTTGTCAAATCTTTTATATTACATTCTATATCATGAAGATTTAGTTTTGATTGATAAATTGATTTGTTTAAACCATCTATCTTTTCTTTAAAACTTTCTCATCAGTTTTATATTTACGAGCTTGATATTGAAGTTTGTCAACTTCTAAGATCAAGCGTTCATTGTGATCTCTATACCTGTTAACCTTTTCTATAAAATTATTTGAACATAGATTAGTATGTACCTCTTCATTTTCTTCTTGCTTCTTTGTCTCTTCAGGTACAACTTTTACCATGAAGGCCTTTAGCACAACTTGTTTTTCTGCTTTGATTGCCGGAGTGATCTCAACAGTATTTTCCTTTTCCTTACAAGTAGATGCCGGAGTAAACTCAATAGCATTTTCAGATTCTTCATTCTTAACTGGAGTAATCTCAACAGTCTTCACTTTCTCTTCATTCTCCTTCTCTTTGACAATGGTTGAATAAGCTGGAGTAATCTCAATAACTATTTCATTGATTTCACCTTTAGCATGCACTTTCTCACTTTCAACCCTTTTCTCTTCAACTTTCACAGTTTCAAACTCCTCTTCTCCTTTAAACACACCATCTAACAAATCATTTGAAATAAACTCAGCTAGAACATTTTCTTCAACATGATCTTTAACATTTCAGAATCTCGGCTAACAAAGCAGTAGAAAGCTTCATGTCTAGTATCTCTATTTGATCTAACCAGTCATATTCTCCTTCAGTTTGAGATACTAGTGCTTTGTTGTTAGAAGAACTAGCCTTATCTCCTTTGGTCTCTACCTCCACCGTTACCATTTTCTTCCTATTATCAGCTTGAATAGACCTTCCTTCAGTACATTCTCTTGCAAAGTGACCAAGTTTGTCACAGTTATAACATCTTAAGCTTGATTTGTCAAACCCAATTTTGATCGAATTGTTAAGACCAGAAACTTTTCTCCCGGTTCTTCTTGCAAAGTTCTTAGCACGATACACCACCATAGCCATCTAATACTTAATATCATTTTCTTCAACATCATCGAGATTAACTTGTTGTAAGTCATCGACCAAGATGTTTGGTGCATAAAGTCTTCCAGCAGAGAAGGTTTCATAACTATTCATGAAGGATGTAAACAGAGCTAGGTGTTCTTCTGCAATCTAAATGGTCTGTTTGTTGGGTTGGGAGTTTACAACAAAGGCTTGTTGTGTAGGTTGAGAGGATTGACTTTGAGAATAGATTGGAGATTATGGTTGAGCTTGAGCTTGGAATTGAGGCAATGATTGATCTTTGACAGTTTGATAACTTGAAGTTGCTGATTGTTGTTGCTGACGCAACTGAGAGTAGCTGACATAGTAATTAGGATTACTAGCCATCTTGGCATACAATGCGGATGCTTCAGCTCCCATTGTGTTGATTTAATTAGCGGCTCTCTGCTTGTCATCCATGTCATAAGATTTGATGGTGGAGATCAGATCACTAAGGGATAAGGTGATCAAATCCTTGGTTCTCTTGATAGTAGTGCAGTTGTTGTTCCAGTTGTAAGGTAGCGAGCTTAACAACTTCTTGTTTATTGAGATGTTCTCCAGTGTGATTCCTGCAATTTTCATCGTGGTTATCAGCTTCACAAATCTTTACATTTGAACCTCCAAGGTTTCACCCAGTATATGATTAAACATATTGAACTCTTGGTTTAGCATGTCTTTCCTGCTTTCCCTTATATCCTTGTTCCCCATAATCTGTTCTTCCATTGCATCCCACAAATCTTTAGCCTTTCTGTAATCTTTGAATTTCTGAGCTATCTCAGTGGTAAGTGCCATTGTGATGGCAGCATACGCTTTGTCATCAAGCTCCATCTTCTTCATGTCTTCCTCATCCCAAAGATGCTCAGGCTTCCGCACTAAGTCTCCCTTGTCATATGTGTAAATTGGGATATATGGACCCTGTTTGATAGATCTCATCATCCTGTGTTCAGTGTAAATGACATGATTCTCAAAGCGATAGACCCAATCCGGATAGTTTTCTTCGCTGAGAAATTGAGAAGGCTTTGTGCTAGTTCCGATCTCATTGTCGAGATTAAGAGTAGCAGTGATGTGTTTCAGATTTGCCATTTTCTCACTTAGAATCAAAATTTCTCAGAAATTCTTCAAACTTGCAGTTTTCGTGCGAATGACCAAGTTCTCGCGCGAAATCACACAAACTTTTCGCGCGGAAAGTTCTGAAACTAACTTTTGCGAAAACAACAGCTTCTCGCGCGAGTGGAATCTTCTGTAACATACTTTTCAACAAACTCTGGCAAAAACTTTACTTCTTGTGCGAAATCAAACTTTTTGCATGGAATCACCAACTTTTCGCCTGATTCATTTGTTCAATTTCGAATGTTTTCGGCTTCAATTTTTCACCAAATTGTTTAAAATTTGATTAATTAAGTGTTCAATTAGTGATTTAGGTTCAATTAAGATCCTAATTGTCTCTAATTGATTCAATTAATCTCGATTAAGCTCAAAAACATCATCAATTCTTCGAACAACAAACTAACCAGTTTCACCATCTTCAAATCTAATCAAATTCAGGAGTAATCAAGTAGATCTTCAAATACCAAGCAATTCAAGGCTCACGAACACTTTAAATCACTAACTTCTATCATCACAATACAAAGATCAATCTCGTAATGAAAATGCGGAATGTTGACATTACAGATAAAATTGAATAGCAATTGAAGAACACAAACACAATTTGTAAATAACTTCGGTTGTATTGCTCTCTGATTTTGAACAAATTACAGTAAGTATGAAAATCAGGAAATGAGATAAAAGCTTACAGAATATTACAAAACTTCTATATATACTAATGTAGAAGTTCTCAAGCGAATCACTAGTTCTCACGCGACTTGATGTTTTCGCGCGAGGAGCAGGTTATCGCGCGGCGACTTGGACTTGTCGCTTGACTTGATCTTCTTCATCTTGATTTGATTTCCTGAGCCTCTAGGTTCAACCCCTACATAAACCTTTTAAATTACTTCCAAAAATGCTTACATTACATTTAAATTAAAATATATGTTGGTTTTGTCATTCCTTTCTTTTAGACCTATTTACCCCCTTCTAGTTTTCTAAAATAAATTTCATGATAAGTTTGGATACATCCACTCAAATACAAATTAGAGACATTCATCAATTTCACCAAATTTCAATAACGTATACAAACACAATTTTAACCAAAAATGAAATTACATCATTGAGATTTATGAGGCGAATTTGATAATAATGAGTTCAACCCTTTACGCTCATCCTTTGTCTCCTATTTTGGTTGTGTTACCCTTTAAAGTCTCGAAAAATAATGAAGCTGAATGTATGATTAGACAGCTTAATGATTTCACCCATAGACTTATAATCCATGCTTACCCTCCTTCTACTTTATAGGTTGAAGCACTTCATACCATGGCCTAGATTCAGAATATTTTATTAACTAAAGTGCTTAACTACGACACACCCACCTATGAATTTTACCTATACCACCCCACATATGATTACTCACGAATGTTAAAGGGTGCATATTATATAAAAATTTTGACTACACAACCCCCATAAACTACATATATGTTCCATTCTTAGCATATTTCTAGGTAATCCACCCAAATTTAGAATGTAACATTGCCTAGATCCATTCACTTTTAAGGACATCCTTTCTCATCATGTAACCTTTCATAAAGTAACATTTTCTTTCAACAAAAGATGGTGTTCATTGTCATATAAGTTCTTAGATTATGGCTTCCCTACCACTTTTGACTACCACAACAACTAACCACCATCATCATATACAGACGAACCCCACTATCGCTGTCATCACCTTCGGTACCTCCCTCGCCCACACCACACATGCCCACACCAACACAATAAAACCCTACAACCCTGAACTATTTATTTCCCTAACAATACCCTACACCTATGACGAACAAGATACCCTCACCGTGTCTAATCACTAACTAATATACAATGAACACCATGCTAAACATGACTTCTACAAACCCAACACTAACTGAACCTACATACCACCATTATTTCATATGTTCCCACCACATATGCAAAGCCTTATCATGCTAAAATTGATTAAATATTATGAAAACTAAATTTCATGCTAACGTTAATAACTATTTGGAACTAGTCCCACGTCCTTTAGACAACCTTATTATATAGTGCATATGGCTCTTTCATTACATATTCCACTTGGATGGCTCTTTGGGATGGTATAAGGCATCATTGGTTGCTAATGTGAGTGTCAAATAGTGGGTGCGAGGACACATTTTGTTTGGTTATCAAACCTGCCTGCCACCATTTGAAGTGTTCTTTCTGTTGGATGTTCTTATTTTTGGTTCTTTTAGGAACTGGATGTCAAAAAAGCCTTTTTACATGGGAATCTATGAGAAATTGTATCTATACACTAGTCTCCCGACATTGGTGATCGTATGGCCCCAGACCATGTGTGCTTGATCAAGTGGTTTAAGTTCAATGTTATATATTTTTATTTCCATGTTTTTACTAGGTAATTGAAAATAAATAGAGTTACTTTTGAAGTGTTTGTGTTTGTAGGTAAAAATGAAGAATATGGAAGATATAGAAGTTATGGTGCACAAATTGGAAGTCGAGAGATCAAGAAACGGATAGATGAAAAAGTTACATGACCTTGCAAACTTCAAATTAGCATAACCTAAGCTAGGAATAGAGTTATGGGACCCATAAACAGTGAACAGAAATCTCTCAAAAAGTTACATATGAAAAATAGGGATTTGTGTAGTTAGGGGTGCGATTGACATTATGGCCGTTAGAAAGGGTTGTTGTTTATACCGTATTTCAAAAAACTCAAATTTTTACTAACGCCACCGGTGGCGCCACTAACGTCATTCTCCATGTTTTGAGGAATTTTAACCTAATTATGATGGGAATGAAAGAGGATTAACCCTGTAATTGAAGACACCTTCAACTAGCAGCAATCAAGGATGAAAAGTGGTGATATTTCAGTATACAAAGTTGTTCCAACATCAAAATCATCTGAATTCTTCATGTTTCATTCAATCCATATAGATGAATTAATGAAGATGGAAGGCTAATTTGCTTGTGATCTATTTTGGGTGACAGGTTTATGCAATTAGTCGTTTTTTCTTGGTTTGAACCTAGTTTTGGGATTATATCTTGAACCCTTCAAGTTCTATTGGATTTAACTTATGATTTGACTATTTAACTGATTTGATTATGTTCAAAGATAATTTTAATATCATATGGCTTTGGGATTAAATCTTGAACCCTTCAAGTTCTATTGGATTTAACTTATGATTTGACTATTTAAATGTTTCGATTATGTTTAAAGATAATTTTAATATCATATGACTTTGGTTTCTTTAAATCATTGTATATTTGATTCCTATAATTAGGATTATATTCTTGAATTGGTGATTGTATGAATAGAGTCCATTAAACTTTAATCTATAATCATCACTTGGATCTTATCACGCATATATTCATTATTAATGACTTCTCACTAGGTTAAGCTAAGATAACATTACTTTGCCAAACCAGAATCTCGAAATAGGTTACTTTTACTTCAAGATTATTTTAAAACCAAGTTTTAATTTTATAAATTTCATAACTACTAAATTTAATCAACAAATCAAGTGTCTTTTCCAATGTTTACTTTTCCTAGTTTTCTTGTTACTAACACTTTCTACTAATTTCTTACCTTTACTATTAAAAGTGATTAGGAGCTCTTTTTATTAATATTTTTAAGCGACCATACAACATTGATAAGTACTGCTTACTGATGCATTCATGTTTTGTATGTGTTTTAAGTGTTAAAATATATGTTGTTAACGTAGTTTCCTTATCGAGCATAATCACTTTGTGTTATGTTTGAATTGTAGTTGTGGGAAGCTAAAATGATGTATTCAAGGGCGGCACAAAGATTGGATGATATATGGACGAAAAGAGATGAAGAAAATGAAGAAATTGGTGCAAAATAAGCATACGACGTAACTTACGTCCTAAAGGAAAATGACAATTTTTGGGACGTAAGACAGAGGCTAACCACGTATATCATGAGGGAGGACGTAACTTACGTTGTATGGTCAGATTTAACGAATTCTCCGGATTTTGACCATATTTAAAGAGGGTTATAAATTCTAAAAATCCTAATTCGCATTGGGAGCAAAAAGGAACGAACTTTGGCCATTCTTGAGAATTCTTCCACTTCTCCAACTAATTCCAATTCATCAAACAATGTTCCAATCCGATTTTGCTGCTGAATTCGCAAAGATGCAAGGCTAATCTTCTCGTGATCTATCTTTGGTAATAGGTTTTGTGTTATTAGGGTTTTTTTCGTATTCAATTTATGTTGGGATTAAACTTAAGAATCCGTTAAGTTCTTTATTGAGTTTAACTTGTGTTTTGATTGTTTAAAAAATTGCTTTAGTGAATCTTGATTTGAATGTCATAAAATTTTGCGCAAGTTGTATGATTGCAAAGTTTTGGTTGTTAATTCAATTACTATTGTGTACTAAGACCCGTTAAGTCTTGGTTATCTCTAACACTTAATCATTACACATATAGAATCCTCGTTAAGGATTTCCACTAATTTAACTAAGCAAATCCCGAAAACCAAACCTAAATCCCGGGGTGGATTACTCTTTTCCATAATCATCTTCTAATCAATTTTCATTACTTGCAATTTGTTTTCTTAGTTAATTTGATAATCATTCCGAAATTCAATTTTCATAGCCAAGAGGCAATAGTTAAGTAATTCATTACTCTAACCATTTTCTTATAAATCAAAGTAAGATACACCAACCACTAATTCCACGAGGATCGACAACCCTACTTACCCTAGCTAGTTTAACGTGAATAGGAACACACATTTTAACATCTTATTTGATTGGTACTTCGACATCGATTAAATTTTGGCGCCGTTGACGGGGAATCGGTGCGCTTGGTGTTGTGTTATTTGAATTGCTTTAAATTTTGTTTACTAGTTATTGTTTTATATGTTTTATTTCCTTGTTACGCTTGGTGCTTTTTAGTGTGTAGGTGACAGGTTGCATGCATACTCAATATTCGAGTAGGAAATCACCACTAGTATTCGATCAATAGATAGAGAAATCAGCAAGGTATAATCGTGTTCTGCATCGATCAGGGTTACCAACTACATCTATTTCACAAGCTATTGATCAAGTAGCTAATAGTTCGTCTGATTCAACCCAAATGGAAAATCCAAATAACCAACCACCTCAAATTCCAAAACCTCTTCCTAATAACCAAAATCAAAACCCAAATCCACCCCCATCACCAAATAACAACCGCAACAACCTGAATCAACCACCACCCAATAGTAACATGAATCAAAATAATCTCAATCAAGGAGATGACTTTGATCATGTGAGCATGCATGGTGTTCACATGGGTGATGAAGATTATGAAGATGAGTGGAATAACAATGAAGAACCATATAATGGTGCAAATTATGATGCTTGGGATGGGAATTTCGGTGGAGGTGATGGATACAATAGAAATAACAATTGGGGGAATGATAAGCATGGGTGGAATGCACCACCTATCAATCGACAATGGGGTAGGGTTAATAATTATGCTAATCACCTAAGAAGACTAGATCAAGCACATGTGTTGGGTGTTGACAGTCATTTCAAACCAACAATTTCAGAGAACCCTAACCCTATTATGCCTCCTAATCGAAGAGGGAGAACCTTTGAGGTTCGCCCACAATACCTCTTAATTTTACCACCATTTAGAGGATCTACAACTGAAGAGCCATATGTACATTTGGCTGAATTTGAAGCCATTTATAGCACCAATGGAGGAACTCATTTTACTCAAGATAAGGTCAAGTTGAGATTGTTTCAATTCACCCTTAAGGACAAGGCAAAGCAATGGTTCCTTACCTTACCAGATAATAGCATTCACACATGACAAGAAATGCAGCAATCATTTTTGGATGAATATTATTCCATTGGTAAAACTAGTGATGCTAGAGATGACATCCGATCTTTCCAACAACAAGCAGAGGAGTAGTTTCATGAAGCATTCATGAGGTTTAAGGAACTGATCCATATGTGCCCATATCATGGAATTGAACGTTGGGAATTAATCAAGGCTTTTTCGGATGGATTGACCAATGGGGAGAGAAAGTACTTGTATTCAACAAGCAATGACACATTCCTTTCTAATCATGAGGATGCAGACTGTGATATCTTAGAAAGGATGTATAGAAATTCCAAAGCACAAGCTTCTGCTAGTAGACGATCTAAACCCACTTTGGTAAGATCAACCACGGTTGATTAAGAAACTAAATAGAGAATTGCATCATTGGATAAACAATTAGCAAAGCTAGAACGAACGGGTATGAAGGAGGTTGCAAATGTGGGATATGATGTATGTGAAGAATGTGGTGAGTTGGGTTATAATGGGGATGCATGTTAATTAGTAATAGGTAGAAGTGAGGAAGTTAATCAAGTTTAAGAAGATAGAAAGCAATTCGACATGAATTCTAATACCTATCATCCCGGGTTGAGAAATCATCCTAATTTCAAGTATGGGAATGCTTCAAATCAGATGAACCTAATTTTCAAGGTAATAATCAAGGTAGTCAAGCATATCAGAACCGATCACAAGGGAATTATAATCAAAATGGTTTTCAAAGAACCTCATATTCTCAAGGAAACAATCAAGCAAACTACAATCATGGGGTCAACAAGGTAGTTCATCACGAAACTATCAAGGCAATTTGCAATCTGGAAAAGTGAAAAAGAATAAAAAAATAGGAAAAAATGAAAAAAATTAAAATAAAAAAGTTGTCCCTCTACCACCATTTGTAGAGGGGGTAGTGGAGGATGTTGATAGTGATAGTGAAAATGAACAAGAACTTGTTTTACCAAAATCAATGAAAAAGGTAACATTTCAAGAGATAACTAAACTAATTTTAAAAGATAATGTGCAAAAAGGTAAGGATAAGGTAATTGAGGGTAATACCATTCCTTATCCTTCAGCTTTAGTTGAACCAAAGAGAGTGATAAACAAAAGAGGCCCACAATAAGAGGAGATGTGGGAAGTTTCGAAACAAGTTAACGTTAATTTACCTTTTTTGGATGCAATAAAACAAGTTCCTACTTATGCCAAATATCTAAAAGATACGTGCACTCAAAAACAAACTCATAAGTTTCCTAAGAAGCTTGATGTTCCGGCCAATGTAAGTGCCATCTTGTCAGGTGCTCTTCCACCTAAGCTTAGAGATCTAGGAGCGCCTATTATTTCAATTCAAGTTGGTGAATTTTGAAGTAGCACAGGCGTTACTCGATCTTGGAGCTAGTGTTAGTATTGTACCAGGGATTTTATATGACCAATATGACTTTGGTCCTATACAGAAAGCCAACACCATGATGGTGTTAGTCGATCTTACATTAAAACTCCCTCGTGGCATAGTAACAAATGTAATTGTCAAGGTGGATGATTTTTACTATCCAGTTGATTTCTTAGTTCTTGATTATGCTTCATTTGACAAAACCAAACAATCTAATGTTATACTTGGTAGACCATTTTTAGCAACTGCTAATGCACAAATTAATTGTCGAGACGGAATAGTTGACATGACTTTTGGTAATGGTAAGTTAAGTGTCAATGTGTATGACAAATTAACTAAATCCTCTGTTGATAATGAATGCTTTATGGCAGACGTTATGGACGGTGTAAGCCTTATGACAATAAGGAAAACGTCGAGGAGCCGTGTGTTTTTTGTCACAGATTAGGTGTTGAGCATGCATATGAATTGGATGAAAAAGAAAAGATACTTGAAGTGTCAGTCATGCACGAAGGAAGACCACCATGGACACATCAGGTGGAGTCTCTACCTGACCACATTGACTCTCAGTTAAAGCCATCATTTGAGACTCCACCGAAAGTAGAATCAAAAGAGCTCCCCAAGCACTTAAAATATGTATTTTTGGGGGAAAAGCAAACCCTTCCGGTCATTATTGCATAAGATTTGGAAAGTGAAGAGATGTTACTGAAAGTATTGAAGGAGCATAAATCAGCTATCGGATGGACAATTGCAGATCTCAAGGGTATTAGTCCATCTATTGTGATGCATAAAATCATTATCGATGCTGATGCAAAACCCGCGAGAGACACTCAAAGATGACTTAACCCTAATATGCGAGAGGTAGTAAAAAAGGAAGTTCTTAAATGGTTGGATGCAGGAATTGTGTATCCAATTTCTGATAGCATATCGGTAAGTCCTACACAAACAGTGCCTAAGAAATCAGGCATTCAGATTGTGAGAGGTGAGGATGGTGAACATGTAGCCACTTGACCTGTTACCGGATGGTGCGTGTGTATTGATTATAGGAAGTTGAATGCAGCTACCTCTAAAGACCATTTTCCACTTCCTTTTATTGATCAAATCATTAAGAAGTTATCAGGTCAGAAGTTTTATTGCTTTTTAGATGGGTATTCAGGATATAATCAGATTACGATTCTCCCGGATGATCAACGAAAGACTATCTTTACTTGTCCTTATGGCACTTTTGCATTCAGAAGAATGACATTTGGACTTTGTAATTCCCCAGCCACCTTTCAGAGGTGCATGATCAGTATCTTTTCAGATATGATTGGGGAGTCTTTAGAAATCTTTATGGATGATTTCTCAATTTTTGGTCCATCTTTTAACAATTTGTTTGACTCAATTAACAAAGGTTTTAAAAAGATGCATTGAAACAAATCTGGTTTTAAGTTGGGAGAAAATTCATTTTATGGTGCAAGAAGGGATTGTGTTAGGACATGTGGTATCAAAACATGGGATTGAGATTGATCATGATAAAATCAAAGTTATTTCAAAACTACCTCCCCCCCATAAATGTAAAAGGCATTAGATCATTTTTAGGACATGCCGAGTTTTATAGGAGATTTATAAAAGGGTTTAGTACAATTACAAAATCACTTTGTAACTTGCTTTTTAAAGATGTGTCGTTTGTGTTTGATGAAGAGTGTCTTAAAGCATTTACCACTTTAAAAAAAAAATTGGTCGAAGCCCCAATAGTGCAAGCACCAGATTGGTCGCTACCTTTTGAAATAATGTGTGATGCGAGTGACTTTGCAGTTGGGTCTGTTTTGGGACAACGGGTAGACAAGAAACCAGTGGTAGTTTATTTTGCTAGTAAAACTCTAGATGGTGCTCAATTGAATTATACTACTACTGAGAATGAGTTACTTGTAGTTGTTTATGCTCTTGATAAGTTTAGGTCTTATATTTGGGGAAGCAAGGTCATTATTTATTCGGATCATAGTGTCATACATTATTTGATTGAGAAGAAGGACGCCAAACCAAGATTGATCAGATGGATTCTATTGTTGCAAGAGTTTAACTTAGAAATTCGAGACAAGAAGGGTAGTGAGAACGTTGTTGCTGATCATCTATCTAGGATTATCAACACCGACATGGATCAAACTTTGGAAATAAATGAAACATTCCCATATGAATATTTATTGGCTATTTCTGAGTTGCCTTTGTTTGCTGACATTGTTAATTACAATGCTACTGGTGCTATTCCATAACATTGACAAAAATGGAAAAGACAAAATTCATGTCACAGGTTTAGTAGTTCATCTGTGATGACTGTGATCTTTTCAAAGTGGGACCCGATCAGGTTATTAGGAGATGTATCCCGGATTCTGAAATAAAAGATGTGTCGGGACTTGTACATGCATCCGCGTGTGGAGGTCACTTTAATGGCCGGAAAACAGGACATAAAGTGTTATCTGCTGGGCTATTTTGGCCAACTATATTTCGGGATGCGTATGAATTTGCTAAAAACAGTATAAATTAGCAAAATATGGGTAGTATTTCAAAAAGAAACGAAATGCCCATGCAGCCAATTTTGGTTGTTGATATCTTTGATGTCTGGGGAATTGACTTCATGGGGCCATTTCCAAACTCATTTGGTAATTTATTCATTTTAGTAGCTGTCGATTACGTGTCTAAATGGATAGAAGTGATTGCCACTAAAACAAATGATCATAGTGTTGTTTGTAAGTTTATGCAAGGCAACATATTCTCCAGATTTGGTATCCCCCGTGTGATCATAAGTGATGGGGGATCACACTTCAAAAACTTTAATTTTAGAAAACTTCTTAAACAATATGATGTAGACCATCACATTGCAACACCGTATCATCCACAAACAAGTGGACAAGTCGAAGTATCAAATAGGCAAATCAAGGATATTTTACAAAAAACAGTATGAACCGACTGCAAGGATTGGTCCACAAAACTTAACAATGTGTTGTGGGCGTATCGTACTGCTGATAAAACATCTATTCGTACTACCCCTTACAGGTTGGTCTATGGGAAAGGATGCCATTTATCAGTTGAATTCGTTCATCGTGCTTTATAGGCAGTGAAATAGGTTAATGTTAATTATGATGTTCCAGGTAAACAACGGAAATTGAGTTTGGTTGAATTTGAGGAGTTAAGGGATGAAGCGTACGAGTCTTCTAGCTCATACAAGGCACGGATGAAAAGAGCTCATGACGCCAAATTGAAATGTGCGACATTTGAGGTAGGTCAGAAAGTTTGGTTATTTAACTCAAAAGTAAATGGATGGGACCTTATTTCATTAAGCATATTGGGCATTATGGAGATATTAAGATTGAAGATTTCGATGATCATCTGTGGCAAGTGGTGAATGGTCATAGTCTGAAACCATATCTGGAAGATAAGGATCTAAACCCGATGTTAGAGGAATCGGTGAAGTTGGTACTAATTTCACCGACATTTGAGTCGAATGTTTGAAGATCCCAAGAAGTCTAGCTAAAGACTTGCAAAATTTAGCGCTTACGGGAGGCAACCCGCGTTCTTTCTTTCTTTCCAATTCTTTTACTTTTATGAATTTTAATTTTTGTTTTGGTCTTGGTTTAACGTTTTGTAACGAATCCATGGGCAACAATGGTGGGATGTTAACCGCTCGAGTATAGTTAGTGTGTGCTAAAGTTGAGGGAGACTTTAAATTTTTGAGGGGTGGGAGTAAACACATTACCTAATTTATATTAAGTTATCTAGTTAATATATATATATATATATATATATATATATATATATATATATATATATATATATATATATTTGAAAAGTAGCAACTTGACGTAACTTACATCCTTATGGACGTAAGCTTATGTCCTCATGGCAACTTACGTCCAAGCCGACTGTATTATGTCCGCGAACAAAAAAATAGAGCTTGCAGAACGGACGTAAGTTACGTCCTTTGGGACGTAGCTTACATCGTGCCACGTGCAGCAAAATAAAATCTGTGGATTGACTCCAAAAGTCGTGTAACCACCCCCACCACTCAAAATCCTGAACTTTTTCACCCATATCTCTCAACATTTACTCTTTGTTTCCTTTCTCTCTCACCATTCTTCATCTTCTTCACCCTAACCCACCAAAACCCTAGTTTACCATCAAACAATACTTCTCCATCTCCAATCAAATCAAGAAAGTTTCATATGTGTTTTGCTTAGTTTTTCGAGAGTTATAAAACCCATGGAGTAATTTTTTGAGAACTGAAGTCATTTGTGAGTTTGGGGAAGTCAAAAGCTACAAAATTGTGGGATAGTTTTGAAGGATTTGAATCAAGTTTCCATTTTTATCGGTTTACACATTCTAAAACACTCAGGTATGTCTCCATTTCGTAATTTCTTTAACTAGATGAACATGATTGTATGGATAGATGTAGTGAATGTGCTTAAAGGGTGGGGTAGTAGTCTGATATAGTGATGGGTGAGGGTGAATCAAAGTAAGAGTGTATATTAAGAGTGTATGGATCTGAGATTAAAAGGGTGTACGAGATACATGAAAGTCTTGTTTACATGGATTGATGTAGTTGATGATATGAGTTGATTCATGTAATTGATATCTTGGTTATAAACTAACCAAAGGGTGATAATATGAGGTTAAAAGTAACACACTTGGGTTGTAAGAACTCATGAATTGGTTAGTGATAATGTACTAATTTTAAGTTGTGTTTTTGTAGGATCAATGGTGCGCACCAATGTTCCTATAGGAAGAGAGAAGGGGAAGGAAGTTGCATCCTCATCTCGAACAAAGAAAGCAAGGATGACTTACAACGAAGAATCCAAAGAAGAAGATTTAGCAAAGCAAGAGTTAGGGTCTGAGGGAAATCAGACACTAAATCCATGGGAGAAGTGGATCCAGATGAAGAAGAGCATGGGGATGATGGTCTCCCAATCTGGAGGAAGAACCGATGCCTATCATCATTCAAGGGGGAGGATATTCAAGTAGAAATGTATTTAAAAAAGATGAAAAAGAGTCATGTAGCGAATGACAAACTAATGGTATGGGAGCGCCAAATTTACCGATCTGATTTTTAAAGATTTGGAGTAGTTGAATGTTTCACACGACTGGGTTGGGAACAACATTTAAATTTCAACAATGATGGGGTCAAAGACATTTATGTGAATGCTATCTTGGAATGGATGTCAACTTTGAGAAAGGATTCAGGAAACTCCCCTCCATTTACCACCCTACGCACGGGGAAGGTAAATAGAAAAACAGTGAGTTTTTCATTTTTTAACTTAAATCGGATTGCAAACTTTGACACAGTGATAGCCTATGGAACGTTGTACACATATCCATCTGATGCAATGCTAGCTTGCAAAGTAGCTAAAGAAGAAGTGTGGAGAAACAAGATCCATGAAATGTTTCAAGTTCATGAAGGAACAAATGTTGCAAGATGGTCACTCGATCGGGCAAATTTGAAACCACTCCCAAAGTTGTTGTTGATTTTCCTGAATCAAAATATGTTACCTCGGTTGGGTGACTAAGCTAAAGTAAAGCTATATGAAGTAATGGTCTTGCATGCATTAGTCACCCGGAAACCAGCCTTGTCTGCGAGGTATCTAATCCTTTGGGGTATTTGGGAATCAAGAGAGAAGTCTGACAGAAAGTCCATTCCACATTGTCAATTATTGGCTAAATTCTTTAAAAAGAAAAATGTGTTACCAAGTCGAGCTGTGAAAAAGAAGGTAATACATGTACCTTTCAAACTAAGCAATCTACCATTGGGATGGTCATATGAGCAATCTGGGGAAGTGCATAAGTTAGTTGATAAGAAAAGTGGGAGATATCTTTAGGTGATAGATGGGATATCGGGTATAAGAGAGGGTGACACCAAATAGGAAAAAGGAAGGCAAAGACCGACTCTGGTAAGGGAAGAAGTGGAAGAAGATGATAACCCGTATCAGAGCAGGATGAGAGTTGCTGTTGCTCAAGCTTATCCTGTTGGGTTTACAAGGTGGGTAGAGCCAGAACAGAGGATGTTAGATTGACAAATAGAAGAGATAGAAAGAAACAGGTTACACATGCAGCATATGATGTATTCTTAAGAGTTCCACCAAAATCAGGACTACATGTACAGAAAGGAAATCCGCCACCGAGAAGATTACATGCAAGGACTGCCTTATACAGTGACACCTCCTCCTACAGAGTGGCAGTCGCCAGATCTCATGCCTTTTCGTCAGACTTAGCAGGCACCATTTTACCCGTAATCTACACCATCTGCGTGGTTGCCAACCACCATACACCCTAATGACGAAACAAGTGGATCGAGTTCAAACAGTGCAGATGCATTCGATATGGGAGATGTCAGAAAAGGATTCTTCGAGAGCATTTTTAGGCAACCATACCCAGGGCCACCATCTAGTGGTTATTGATGCACTCGCTGATCCTACGATCAGGTCCACATGCTCTTTCCTATTTAATAATTATGTTGAACTATGTTTATTGTTTTTAGCTAGTTGGGTGGTGTATGATAATCTAGGGACAACTATTTGCTGCTTTGTACTTGGTGGTGTGTTAAATGTTATGTTAAGGGAATATGTTTAAATAGTATTTTGTTATAATAGGTCATAGTTATGGGATGTTAGCCTTAGGATACACAGATCCTAGGTGTAATAGTCTTTCATATTCAGTGATTAGGTGTTAAAATCTACACTGGGGACAATGTAAAGTCTAAGTGTGGGGATGTACGGAAACTTTAAGGGATAAAACTAAAAGCCCCCAAAGCAACTCAAATATGCATGAAAACGTAAAAAAAAATTCAATGAAATTCAAGAAGGCTTGCTTAACGTGTGCGCAAGTAGAGGTCCTTAGTCATGGTTAGCTCATTTGAAAAAAATGAATTTCTGATAGTTAGTAGAGATGTCTAGCCAGAAGTAACAAGCTAATAATGGATTTTTATGCATGTTGTCGCATCCTTAACCCATTTACCATCGTTTTCTTTGTGAGGATTGAGCCTTTACATGAGATTAGATCATAAATAAGGTAATTGCTCATTTTCCTTTCATGTGTGTTTACCAGAACAATTGCATTATTCTAGAACTTGCATAATTGATACGTTTTGAGATCATAAACCAAACTGCTACACATAAATGATTAGGGCATTAGGATGAACCTTCATTTATTAGTCTTTTTCAATCATATTATCCTACCCTAAAATGATCCCCTAGTCACTGCTTTGAGCCCCCAACCTCTTTATTTGTTTAAACCTGAATCAACCCATTAGCCTTCTTAAACCTTTTTACTTTTTAAGTTATGTGGTGAAATCTAATCAGTAATGCTTGAATTTTTGATATAACATCGTTAGAAGCAGTGAAGTGTTTAGATATAATCATTACATAAAAAAAAGAAAAGAAAAAAAAGAAAAAAAAAATGAGTTAATAATAGGACAAGATGACCACAATATCAATGTCATGTTTCAGTGGTAATAAATTGTGAGTATGGATCAAGTTCACCTAAATTCATTATGTAGTATTGCTTTATTGTTTAGTATGTTTCAACACTCTTATTTTTATTTCATCATCTTTAGCCACTTCAGATTCTATATCCGCACCCAAATCCTAAGTCTTACATTACAACTCTTCAAAGACCTTTTGATGTGTGCATCGTTTGTGTTAATTGGTGGAGTTACGATCATTATGCAAGCTTATGATAATTATGAGTTGTTCTTGGTTGAGAGTACTACACTAATATACTAGCACACCTTTTGCTAGGCCAGATACTAAACCGAGAGGAGTGAAACTTATGAGAGGTGTGACTACATGCATAGGGAAGATTAGAAAGCTTGTTGGGCTTGGTTAGATAGATAATATTTCAAAGAGTAATATCTTTGCTTATAAAGCTATAGCTTGATATATGAAATTATGAGTTGAGTATGACTTGGGACCTTAGCTAACAGAAGGTGAATACATGGCTAGATTGTATTTGTCTAATGATAGTTGTAGTGTTATGTAAGGCCCCGTTCCTGGGACGCTTACAGCTGGACCGTCATCGCATAAAATATTTAAAAGCATACATTACTTTTGCAGTGGAATTTAAAAAATTTTCATTTATAATTTAAAACATATCATTACGTTACATCATTCATATTAATTTCAAAATACAACATCATATCAAAATGCGGATGCCAGCCTCAAAACGTCCCCAGTAGCTTATGCATCCATGCCTGCAACTCCTTAGCATCAACAAAATACCTGCCAACTATTATGCATACAAAAAGTCAGCGACGCTGAGTGAGTTCTAGTTGTATATTAAAATACTTTACTTCCATTTAAAACATTTCATTTACGTTTGTACATGATCACACATTATACATACATCTTGGTAATAATTATTATCTTTCATCATTCATACTTTCTTTCATTAATATCTTCCACCTTTATCTAGATCCTATCATATGCTATACCCCCACGTCAAGCAAAAGCTGATACTGTGCCGGGGTTTATAAGTAAACCCTTGCGTCAAGCATAAGCTGACACAGTACCGGGGTACACGACAAGGATCTTCTCACAACTTGTATGCTATACCCTCACGTCAAGCAAAAGCTGATACTGTACCGGAGTTTATAAGTAAACCCCCACATCAAGCATAAGCCGGCACAGTACCAGGGTAAGCAACAAGGACCCCATCATTCATTTCTTCCGTTCTCATCATTCGTTATCTTTCACTTTCATTACATAGTACTTTACTTACATACATAGGTATAACATACCACGTAAAGTCATATCATATACATAACATGAAACAACATCATCATCATAACGGCACACAAAGCATACACATCACAATCAAGCATAAGCCACTATAAAACATCATTTCTTAACACTTAAGCTCGACAACCCAAAATTCAGAAAATCCCAAGTGTTCACAGCGCATGACAAGGCATACAGCGGACAACTTAAAATACTCCAAGTATCTACAGCGGACAGCCATAGACCACAGCGGATGAAACAAGATCACAGTAGATGAACAAGTTCACAGCGTACAGCCATAAAATCATCCAAGTGTCCACAACAGACATGCAAGGTCCACAGAGGACAGTTTAATATCCACAGCGGACGACATAAAATCTCCTCAAGGGTCCACAGCAGACATGCAAAGTCTATGGCTGGCAGCCCATATGCCAAAGTGTCCACAGTGGACACATTAATAATGTCCAAGTGTCCATAGTGGACAGTGGGTGTCCACAACGGATATACGAGATCCACAGCGGATAGATAAAATGGCCAAGTGTCAACAACGGACACTCTAATGTCCATAGCGGACAACAAGTTCATCTCCTGCAATGTAAATCATGCAATTCCAGCCCCATACATCACTTCTAAACGTACCCTTAGCATAGATCTACCAGTTAACACCCTTAAACCTCACTAACAATCATACAACAACATAGAAATCGGTTAAAAACATACATCCTTGTAAACAGTCGTACATTTCATAGAACATCGTAGCTTGGTTTAAAAGTATTCTTTTTAATATGCATAATAGCCCCAATCAAGTAGAAAACCAGTAAAAGAGGGGATCTAGAACTCACCTCAATAGCTTTCAAGTATAACACCTCAAACTCGAGAGCCCACTTGAAGTTCTAGCACCTAAAACCCACGAAAACAAGCACTAAATACCAAAATCTTAGTCCAGAAACTCAAACCTAACAGAAACTGAGAAGAATACCTTGAAATCTTACCTTTTGAAGATTTTCTTCCATTTTCTCTCACTAAAACCGGTTGAGAGTTTCTCTCTCTCTTCTTACAGCCGAAATCAGATGCGTGGAAATGGGGGTGTGGGCAGCTATCCCCTGCTTTTTGAGCCCATCAGTGGCAAGTTTGCCACTTGCACACTTTAACCCCCTTTACTTTTGAAAAATTTTATCTTTCCCCTTTCTATAAAATTCTGGGTGTTACAAGTCAACCCCCCTTATATAGGTTTCGTCCTCGAAACCTATCACTCCTTAAAGAGATCTGGGTAGTGCAAAGACCAGCCGCCACTTTAGAGAAGTTTGGATAATTACCCGGTAAAACTCACCAAACCCAAGAAACTACGAATCTCAGATGGTGTCCTTGGAGACTTCCATTGCATCACCACCTCAACCTTTGTCAGGTCTACCATAATCCCATCAGGATTAACCACATGACCCAAAAGCTGAACCTCACATAGCTAGAATGCACACTTGGAGAACTTGGCATACAGCTTCTCCCTTTGAAGCGTATCCAACACTTCCCGGACGTGACCGACATGTTCCTCTTCGCTCTATGAATAAATCAGAACATCATTAATGAACACAGTCACTGACTTATCTAACTTAGGTCGGCACACCTGATTCATCAGATCCATAAAGCAGCTGGCGCGTTGGTTAAACCAAAGGAAATCACGAGGAACTCGTAGTGTCCATAACGCGTATGAAATGCTGTTTTAGGGATATTCTACTCCTCTACCTCAATTGATGGTAACCAGATTGGAGATATATCCTTGAGATCCAACTGGCACCTTGGGGCTGATCAAACAAGTCATCAATCCTCGATAATGAATACCGATTCTTCCAGTCAGCTTGTCCAACTCATGGTAGTCGATGCACATCCTCATGCTACCATCCTTCTTCTTCACAAACAAGACCAGAGCACCCCAGGGAGAGATACTCGGTTAGATGAACCCCCTTATCCAGCAACTCTTGCAGTCGAGTTATTAATTCCTTCATCTCGGAGGGAGCTAAACGATACGACGCCTTAGCAACGGGTTGGGCAGTAGGTATCAATTCGATCTGGAACTCGATCTCGCGGTCCGGTGGCACACCTGATAGATCCTTCGGGAATACATCTGGAAAGTCACACACGACTGGTACATCGGGCCATCGTGGTACTAACGCATCCACATCTTTCACGTAGGCTAGATATGCACCACTTGCACATCCCTGCCACACCATCCAAATTACTTTTGAGAGTACTAACTCTATAGTCGAACTCCATTAGGCGCGGTCACTCAAATCATCTTCTTGCAAAACCCAATGTTTGCCTCATTGGCTGCTAGCCAATCCATCCCTAGAACTACATCAATTCCGCCTAAGGGCACCACGAATAATTTAGCAGAGAATCTATGGCCTTCCGATTCTTTCACAGAATCCTCTAGGGCATCATGCATCCTAGTGGACTTACCGATAGCAGTTTCTACATCGAACGACTCATCAATCTTTCTACTCCTATGGGCAACTTATTACAGAAGGCAGCAGAAATAAAACTCCTACTACCACCAGAATTAAAAAGTAAAGAGGCATCAGTTCGGGTTACTAGAAGTCTACCTGACACAACGTCGGGATCCACCCTAGCCTCCACCTACGTCATCGTGCATGCTCTGACCTTCATCTTCTGCTCTCCTTCTCAGCCCCTTTATTTGCACCGAAGCTCTCTGACTGGGTTTGAGAATGATATTCTCGGTTGATGTGATGCAACCTAGGATTGAATATGTGGACTGAGTCAATAATATAGCAGCGGAATTACTATATCAAAGAACATTAATTGCTTTAGTAAATGCTTGAATGTAAGAGAATCAAGAACCGTAGTGAATGTTGTAAAATATTGTGAATATTACTACTGAAGTTAACAACCTTACAAAGTTAGGGTATGTGACCCTATTTATAGGCGTATTCATTACCTGTATAAAAGACTAAACTAACCCTGATCTATACAAGAGAATCTAGTCTAAGTACAAAATAAATGTGTAAGTTGTTCATCCGCATTAGTTCATGCGGATGAACAAGTCTTCATCAGCATTTGTTGTTTGCTCACCCGCATTAGTTCATGCGGGTGAACAAGTCTTCTCAGCATTTTTGTTTGCTCACCCGTATTAGTTCATGCGGGTGAACAAGTCTTGTCAGCATTTACTGTTGTTCATCCGCATGGACTAATGCGGGTGAACAAGTCTTGTCAGCATTTACTGTTGTTCATCCGCATGGACTAATGCAGGTGAACACTTCTTGTTAGTATTTCTTCAGTTCATCCGCATGGACTAATGTGGATGAACATTTCTGTTCAGCATTAGTTGTCTTGATCCACATTTGTTAATGCGGGTGAACAAACACTTGTCCGCATTTGTTCACTAGTCATCCGCATTAACAAATGCGGGTGCTTTATACTTGTCTTCTATTTTCTGTTGTTTTCTGTAACTGATGTTTTCCAACCAGAACAACCTCCAACCACTTCTTGAGTTGGCAAGTATGATCCTTTCAGGGTCTAACAATACTCCCCCTAAGGATTATACTGCCTAGGTTCCTCAAGAGTGTGATGGTGGTGGTGGTTGTGAAGATTCTGGTCGGTCTTGATATGATGTCTTCTGTTGGACTGTTGTTGGAGAGATTGTTACAGCATCTTCATGATGTACCTCTGGTTCTGCAAGGGAAGGATTGAGGATTTCCTTTATCATATTTGAAAAATCCCTAGCTTCCTTCATTTTTTCTCTACTTAGCACATGAATCTTCATCTCTCTCATTGTATGAATAGCAGCAATGGGCATTTGTTTCAAAGAGATGGGTTCCCAAACTGAAATAGAAGATAACCCATCTCTATGAATCACCAGTGAACCATCAACATCAACTTCCAACTTGACAATATTGCCCATCTGCATTGGCACCTTTCTCTGCTTCCTTTGTTCCCTTTTGTTGTTGATTCTGTCAAATGCCAGCTTCAAGATCTTAACACATTTTAACATAAACTCCAGATCATCTTTAGCAACTTTATTTTTCAGGGATCTGAAGTGTCTTGTGAAGATATAGTGTATGTAAGACTCATCTAGCAGTCTGACCTCATAAACACTGAAAATTCTAATCTCTGGGGCTTCTTTTCCTTCCTACTTTCTCTCAATCACCAACTCATAGGATTCTTCATCATAGTACACATTGGAAATTGGTTTGGTTTTGTGAGTTCTAGCAATCATTTTTCGTTTCAATGATTCTGTTGGTTTCACATGCAGCTCAGGGAACACTACCTCTTCTGCCTCTCTCTTTCTTCTTTGTTCAAGGGGATTTTGAAAGACTTTGTCTTTTCTAGTACAGATGGCTTTTAGAGACTTGAAGTTGTTGGTTCTCTTAAACATCTTCAGAATATCCTCAAATTCATAACCCCTGTACATTCCATCATAGTTGATCAGATCTAACTCAGCCAATTCTTTTAAGTCATGGACCTTCATGGCATTGACTAGGGCTGTATATTCTGTAAGGAATTGCACCAGGCCTGAGACTCTCTTGACCATGAACATATTCCAGCTGCTATCATACTTCCAGGAAATGATTTTGACATCTGTTTTGCCTTTGGGAGTAGATACCCCTCTAATCATCTCAGCAGTGGTTAAACCCTCTTGAAGTTTCAGTTGTGAAGGTTCAATGAACCACTCTGGGTTTTTGTGCAGAATAAGGGCCAGAACATCTTTGTCTTTTGTAGTCAATTTTACATCTTGTGCAAAAGGTCTTGTTCTGGGATTCTGGGCAATTACTTCTTCTTCAATTGCTTTCATTCTATCTTTCTTTTCATTAATCATTCTTAACATAGCAGCCCGAAGTGAATTAGTCTTCATGTTTCCTAACTTTCTTTTTGTAAATCCCTGTTTGTTGAGATAATCCTTCATTTCCCTATCTGACATGTTATAGGGATCAGGAAAAACAAACTATTGGTCATCTTTCTTTGTTGTTTTGAGGATTGAGGATGTTGGCTTTTCAGTCTCTTTTGTTTTCTCATATTCTGTTACATATCTAGGATCTAGCAGCTTTTCCATCTTTTTTACCTCCTCAACAATCTCCTCATATGTCATGTTAAACACAATTTCAGCATCATAACCATGATTTATCTGATACATGGCTTAAATCATGAGATCATCAGACTTTGCTTTTTCAATCATGCTTTCTACTGATGGCTCAATAAATGCAGGGTTGTGCACATCAGTAGATTTCTCAGTTTTGTCATCTTCATTCTCTCCTTCTTCCAACATTATGATTTCCAGAGTTTGTTGTAGCTCTTTTTCTACTTGTTCATGTTCTTCTAAGAATTTAGCAATTGCTGCCAAACTTCTTAGATCATCTTTTGCTTTCTTTTTGGGTTGTTCTTCCTCAACCATAGGAAGTTTTCCTTTTGCTTTTTCAGTCAAGTATTTCCTTTTTCTTGTGTATGTGATCACTCTTGGTCCTGATGTTGAAGTTACATCAGTTTTGGCCTGTTGTTTTTCTTCAACAGCCTTAAGCTCAGCAGTGATTCTTTGTTGTTCAGCTTCTTGTCTGTTCAATTCAGCTGTTTCCTTTTCTTTGAATTCATCACAAAGTCTATTGATTAAACTTTGTTGTTCATCAGTCAATACAACAGCAGGAACAAGCTGCATTCTCAGTTCTTCTTCTATTGACACAGGTTGTGATGGAATTACAATTATAGACTCAGAGGGGGATTTGGTGTTTTTGATGTAATCCCAGAATTCCTCATCTATAATGAATTCACTTGAAGAGAATCTGTCCATGTCATCTATTAGTTCTTTCATCATGGCCTCTTTTTCAGTAGATGGATCAGAATGTACTACCATCTCCCAGCTATCATCATCCCAAACACCACTGGTTTCTTGCTGTTGTGAATGAACTTCCTTATCTGTTTCTTCAGTTTCATGTTCTGTTGCTTCTCTTTCAAATTCAGCCTTTAATTGATCTTTTCTTCAAAGTCTCATTTTGTTTGTTCAGATCAGCAATAATTTCTGTTTGCATCTCCAACATGTGTTCTTGATCTTCTATAGCCACAGTTTGAATAGCCACAGTGTCCACATGACCACTGATTTCTTCTCTTGACATCTCTAAAGAGGCTTTTAACTGTTTGATCTCCTCATCTTTTGTTCTCAAATCAGCATCATACTTGGCTTTTAATTCACTCAGTTCTTTCTCCTTTTCATCCAACTCTAGGATTCTATCATTGATTATCCCTGCCCTTCTATCCAAAGTCTTCTCCATTCTAGACATTTTGGCTAAGAGATCAGATATCATCCTATATTTTTCATCAGGTCTGTTCACCTCTGATTCTACAAAGCTATCAGAAGGAGCATCTTCAGAGACAAGTTGTCTCTATGGTAGAGGCACAGTATGTTGATTATCTTCTTCATCATCAGAAGATTTAGAAGATTTTGAGGAGCTGGTAGATTCACCAGAACTCCCAGCCTCAGCAATTGATTCAGGTGGTGAACTGCCTTGTGAATCTTCTTGTATATGAATTGGAGAGAATGATTATGGGATAATGGGATCAACCCTCAAAGGAGATAAAATAGCAGCTTCTTGTAGTGTTTCACCAGTGTGAGGATCACCAATCAAAGGTGACACTGGTATAATGTGTTCTTCAGTTTCTGCATGCTCATCAACATGGTGTTGATCATGAGCAGCAGCCTGCTCCACTGATTGTTCTGGAGCTTCTTCTTGAATATTTACTTCATGAATTGGTTCATCATCAGGAACATCAGCTGCCATTTCTTGTGTAGGTTCCTCAATAAGAATATCATCATGTACAACCGGTTCTTGGTGTTGTAGTTGTTCCTCATCCATTGGCACATCATTTTGGGGATCTATTTGTTGTTGCATCCAAGGTAAGAGTGGAATGAAAGCACCATTATAGAAGTTTCTTGGATCTCTCTTCTTGATGTACTTCAAAGATTTGACATTATAATAAGGAACTTCAAGAGTGGGGCCTTCTAAAACCAGATCAGGAAAGGGTTCATTAATAAGACACTGAATGAATCTGAGGTACATTAAGAACATGTTCCTTCTCCCCTCTTGAATATTTGACATCATTCCATTAAAGACATATGCTAAAAAGTTGTAGGGTCTGTTAGAGCAGAGGGCACAGACTAGTGAAGATGTAGTTAATGGTATGTCATTCCACCCAGTTTTTCTTTTAGATAGGCAGTGTTGGATATAATGAATGAGAAACCTCCACTGCACATCTACAATCCTTTCACTATCTGTTTTGCCTCAAATCCTCCCTCATATCCAATGTCAGCAAAGAATGACATGATATCTTCTTCATCAAATTCAGTTGGAGAATTTGGATCATCTTAAAATTGAAGGCATTCTCTAATAGATTGTTCTGATATCACCAGAGTGTGATCATCAGATTTTATTCCTGAGATTGCTTTCTCTCTATCAATATCCAAAGCTTCTGCATTTCCCCAGAAAGATCTGATGTAATTCTCATAGATTTCAGGTCTCACTGATATGGCATGAGCCACTCTTGTTGTGGCTATGAACCTGATCATGTCTTTGAGACCCTCAGTTTCTGGGACATCAGAATCAAGAAAACCACTGACATTATGGAGCTTGCTCCAAGTCAGGTTAGCCATTATGTAATCTGCACACAGAGAGTATGAATTAGTGAGAATTGTGTGTGATTTGTTCAATTTTGACTTTTTAGGTCAAAATGAATTCTGCTTGTTACTGTTACATTTGGTTATTTGACCTGATTTTGATTTTTTCATGAAGAACAGTTCAAAATTTTGTTTCTTTGTGTTGGGATATACTGATTTTGATTATGTTTTAACAGGTTGTGATGTTAACATTGTTATACACCAGTATCCCCTGTTCATCGATGTTTTATGTGTTCTTAGAACCACATGAAATCTTTGATGTTTACACTGATCATTGGTTTTAATGAACTCTATCATTCATCTAAATCCAGTGTTCTTGATTGTATTTAAAGCATTTCATGAGATTAGGGTTCCATTTCACGAAATTTTGTTCGACAGTCGAAGTATGTAAGAAACTGATAATCACCTTTTAGATAACAATACTTTGATTTAATCAGACAATGTTGTTTGTTTTGATGTTGGATTTGAACAAAATGAAGCTTGATTAGTGTAGATTTGAACTCAGAAGAAGAACGGTTTTCTGGCACTCGACTCACTATGAAGGATCACTCAAAATTTGAAAAGTAATAAATGACTCACATTAGATGAGTATTTATATTACAACTCATAATTTTCACAAAAATTTTACCAAGTGTTGAAAAGTTATGTACTGTAGCAAATGCGTATATAGAATTTCTATGGGCGCATTCACTGTAGCAAATGCTGATGAACAAATTAAGTTTGTCAGCATTACTGTAACAAATGCGGAAGAGTTAATTTTACCTATCCGCATTCACTGTAGCAAATGCTGATGAAAAAATTAAGTTTGTCAGCATTTACTGTAACAAAATGTGGAAGAGTTAATTTTACCTATCCACATTCACTATAGCAAATGCGGGTGACTAAAGTTAATAGCATTTTTGAAAATTCTTAGCACTGTAGCAAATGCGGAAGAACAAATGACATGTCCGCATTTTACTGAGATGCGAGTGAACAAAGTAACTTATCAGCATTCACTGTAGCAAATGCGGGTGAATAAATGACTTGTCCGCATTTACTGAGACAAATACGGGTGACCAAAAGACTTGTCCGCATTTACTGTAGCTAATGCGGATGAACAATTTTGTCCGCATTAGTTTACTTGTATAAAAAACAGTTACCCGCATTGGTTAAATGGCAGGGTTACCTTCACCCGCATTAACCAATGCACTTACCCGTAATAAATTTTGTACTGTCAAAAATTAATGTTTTTGCAGTGGCTGAATCTGATTGGTTTGTACAGCTGCTTCTGATTTTATGAAGATGAGTCTGCATTTTTGTTGTTTTTGAAGATTTTGCAGATTCAAAGATTGTCAATTCTTGCTTGGATTGTCATGTATCTTTGATGTGACACAGATTCCCAACTTGACTGATTTTGGAGCATATGCATCTTCTGAAGCTGATTATGGAGTAATTTCCATACAAACACAATCAATTTGACAAAGTTATCAATTTAATGTTTGCAAATTTCATGTTTTTGTAAATATTTCCTTTTAAAAAATTTTATTACTCCCCCTAAAGTTTATATCCATTCGGGAGAAAAGCTTTAAATGAACTTTATAAAATTTTAGGACAATATTTCCAAACTGTTTAATTTTTTTTTTTTTTTTTTTTTTGCACTTTTGTTAGAAAATCTGGGATCATATCAATCTTATCCTTCATAAGTGCAAGTTGTCATGAGCTTATTGATTAAAGGTATATTTGTCCTCTTAAACTCATGCTTGGTCAATATTGTAATGCATGTGATTTTTATCATGTTTTGATTTAATAAAACATTCAACATGAACCTCACACTCATAAGCATAGCAAGATCAACTATCCTCATGTACTGTATGGTAGAACTTTCTCACAACTTTCAATACCTGGTCATTTAAATTATGAAACCTCATTAATTTTGGTAAGGGGGATCCACTTTGGATTCTTTTACCTGATCCTTATTTTGTTTGATCCACATTGGGATTCTTTTTGCTCTTCACTTTGGAAGGTGATCCACTTTGGGATTCTTTTTGTTATATTCTGTTTTATTTGTCACCCGTATTGGATGTGTTCCATATTGGGACTCTTTTTGGATCTAGACATCAGCACTATGTGCTTGTTTCCCTAGGTCTTTGCTCAGCAAAACAAAGGAGAAACTGATGTGAATGAGATTCATAAGGTATCATGACCTGGTGTGTTTAGGTTACTACACATACATACACTTGGATAGGTTAGATACATACATGCTCTGAGATGATGCATTCACAGTTGAATGTGATCTTTAGTGTATCACAGCATTTATCTTCTGTTCCAAGTTGAGCCTACCCTCATATCAGGTAAGTCATGTCAGTCTTTCAAGATATTGAATTAAGCACAGTGAATGATATAACGACTGTAATTATATCATCTCCCATAAGAAGTACAAAACAAGGACTTCAACAAAAATTGATTTCTTTTTGTAATTTTGTGAATTTATTGATGTTAATCAAGGTTAATCATGCCGATTGATTGGACTAAGAATTCAAACCGACTTGGGTCAAATGCCTTAGTAAACAAATCAGCTAGCTGATTGTCTGTGTTAACCTGAATCAGCTTGATTAAACCTTTTTCAGCACAGTCTCTCAAAAAATGATATCTAATTTCAATATGTTTTGTTTTTGAGTGCTGAACAGGATTGTTTGTTATGAAGACTGCAGCAGTGTTGTCAATATGAATTGGTGTGTGCAAGAAATTGAAACCATAATCAAGCATCTGGTTTTGAATCCAGAGAACTTGAGAGCAACAAGCTGATGCTGCTATGTACTCAGCTTCAGCTGTCGATACAGAAACATTGGTCTGTTTCTTGCACTGCCATGACACCAGTCTGGGACCAAGAAATTGACAACCGCCAGATGTGGATTTTCTGTTGAAATTGCATCCCCCGTAGTCACTGTCGGTGTATGCATAGAGATTGAAGTCTCCATCCTTTGGATACCATAGTCCAAGAGCAGGTTTGCCCTTAAGATATCTGAATATCCTCTTGACTGTATTCACGTGAGATTCCTTGGGATCTGCTTGATACCTGGCACATACACAAACACCAAACATAACATCAGGTCTAATGGCTATTAAATACATAAGTGAACCAATCATGGATCGATAAAGAGTTTGATCCATAGATTTGCCATCTGCATCTGGGCCAATCTTCACTTTTGTATCAACATGTGTTCTGATGGACTGACAGTCTGCAAAGTGAAACTTCTTCAACATTGATTCCATATATTTTGACTGGTTGATGAAGATTCCACTGGATGTTTGCTGTACTTGAAGACCTAGGAAGAATGTGAGTTCTCCCATAGCACTCATCTGAAATTTTGAATGCATAAGATCTTCAAAGTCTTTGCAGAGTTGTTTGTTGGTGGAGCCAAATATGATATCATCCACATAAATCTGGACAAGCAGCATCTCATTCCCTTTTCTCTTTCTGAATAAAGTCTGGTCAATCTTTCCTCTTTCATAACCATGGTCAAGAAGAAAGGATGACAGAGTCTCATACCATTTTCGAGGGGCTTGATGTAAGCCATACAAAGCTTTATCAAGCTTGTATACCCTGTGAGGGAAATCAGGATCCTCAAAGCCTGGAGGTTGACTCACGTAGACTTCTTCAGAGATCTTTCCATACAAAAATGCACACTTTACATCCATTTGATAAACTGTGAATTTCATGGATGCAGAGTACGCAAGAAAGAGTCGTATGGCTTCTAATCTAGCAACAGGAGCAAACACCTCGTCATAATCTATTCCTTCTTCTTGTGTATAGCCCTGTGCTACCAATCTTGCTTTGTTTCTGATGACGATCCCTCTGTCATCAGTCTTGTTTTGGTACAGCCATCTGGTGCCGATAGGGTATTGACCTTCGGGAAGATCCACCAGCTGCCATACTTCCTGTTTCTTGAATTGTAGCAATTCTTCCTGCATTGCCTCAATCCAGCTATTGTCTTGAAGAGCCTCTTTAATGTTTTTGGGTACAGTTTGACACAGAAAACAAGAAAACAAACAGATGTTTGCAATACTTGACTTGCTTCGTGTCACCCGCTCGTCTAAATCACCAATAATGTTGGACACTGGATGATTCTTGTGTGTCCTGGTAATTGGAATCAAATCACCAGCAATGGACACATCAAGATTGGAGACATTCAGATCATCTTGGTGAGAGGCATCTTGTTGTTGTAGTGTGGGAGAGTGATGACCAGAATCAGAGGTACAGCATCTTCAGCTTCAGCAGCACTCTGAATACTCTCATTATTTTCATCTCTGTTAGAATCAGCTGGTGCATGAGTTGGTTCTGAATGTCTCACTTCAGTTGAAGGTTCAGCTGAAGGAGATGGCATTGAACTGCGACCAGCATCTGTTGAGATACTTTCATTTTGTGTAACTTGCCAGATAGGATCAGCTTGTAAGGGCACTTCTTCATTGTCTTGATCGGTAGAAGGAGGAATCATTGGGAAGTCTGTTCTTCTTTCAACTGACCCTGATGTTCCTGCATTTGACAAATTGAACTGATTAAAAGATCTTGTAAATGAATCAATATCAAACAACCAGTCAGGACCATTTGATGATTTGGGAAATGAATGCTCATTGAATTGAATATTTGTTGATTCATCAATGATGTTTAATCTAGGATTAAACACCCTAAAAACCTTAGACACTGAGGAGTATCCCACGAAGAATCCCTCATCAGACATAGGAGCAAACTTTCCTAAATGGTCTCTAGTGTTCAATATAGAGACAGGACAACCAAATGACTTCAAAAATCCAATGAATGGTTTTTTGTGAAAAAGAAGTTCATAAGGAGTTTTATTGTGTTCTTTGATTATCAGAGTTCAATTTTGCACAAAACATGAAGTGTTGACAGCTTCTGCCTAAAATGTAATGGGCAGTTTTGCATCAGCAAGCATTGTTCTTGCTGCGTCAATCAGTGTTCTATTACTTCTTTTAGCAACTCCATTTTGTTATGGAGTACGAGCTGCACTGAACTGATGAACAATGCCTTTTGTGGTGCAAAATGAACTCATGCTTTCATTTTTAAATTCCATCCCATTGTCACTTCTAATAGATTTTACTTTTAAATCAAGTTGATTTTCAATTTTGGTTATGAAATCTATTATGATTTGGGGCGCCTCATTCTTATGAAGTTGGAAGAAGACCCATGTGAATCAAGTAAAGTCATCAATGATCACTAAACAAAAATGCTTCTTGCCAATACTCATGACGTGAGTCGGCCCGAAGAGATCCATATAAAGTAACTTCAATGGACAATCGTTAGTGTTCACAAGTTTTGGCTTATGAGATGATTTATGTTGTTTTCCTTTGAGACACGCGGTACAGTGATCAACAAAATGAAATTCCTTTTGAGGAAGACCAATTACATGGTTCCCTTTGACCAATTTATTCATATTTTTAAAATTCTTGTGTCCTAAGCTTCTATGCCAAAGTTGTGATTCATCAAGTGATGCTTTAGATAATAGACATGTCTCTTCTGATGGACGAGCAGAATTAGGTTCAAGACATATGTATTATTCTTCCTCGGTGTCTTCAAGACAACCCATTCTTCAGGAATGTAAAATCCTGGTTTCAAGATGTAGCAATGAGTGTCGGTGAAATGAGTAGAATATTTCTTGTCACAAATCTGGGATACACTGAGCAAATTGAAGTTCAGCTGCTCGCAGTAATTGACTTTGTCAAAGCTCAGAATCCCATTCGTCACTGAACCTTCTCCAGTAATTCTACCGCCCTGTGAATCTCCGCCAAATGCCACAGTAGTTCCTTAAATGTGCTTGAAGTCATGAAGGAGGGAACTATCTCCTGTCATGTGTCGGGAGCATCCACTGTCCACGTACCATAAGCTATTGGACCTGTATGAATGACCCTACAAGCACAAAAAGAACTAATTAGAATGAGGAACCCAAGCCATAATGGTCTTGGGTTGTCCTTTGGCATCTATCACTGTTACTTCTTGATACTTTCCTCTTGTGTGTGTTTTAGAGGAGGATGATTTCAGCCATTTTCTTTTGTTTCTTTGAGGTTTCAGTTCATCAATTTCATCTGATGTGTGAGAGGAGTATACAAACCTTTCCTTTTGATTTTTGTGCAAAGGATGAACAGATTTTTGTTTTTCAAAATCACTTTGATTTTATACTTTTGATGAGAATTTGGTGATTTGTTTAGGTTTGTTGGACTTTTGTGTCTGACCTTGTCAGTTGGAACCGATGAAATGGGCTTGTGTTGTGAATTTTTCAATCCTTTTTTATTAAAGTAACACTCAATTGTATTGTGATTGGTCATATCACACAATGAACAATATTTGTTAAAATGACAATTTTTTGTTGAGTGATTGTTCATGTCACAGATAGAGCAGTACTCAGTGAAGTAGCATTCATCTGTGGTGTGATTTGACATATCACAGAATTCACAATACATTTGATTGTCCTTTAATTTTGAAACAAAAGTCATATCAGTCTTTGGAGTGCCAACAGATTGTTTCACAATTCTGACTTGCTTTGTTTTTGTTGACTGATGATGCTTCTTTCTGTATTCCCTAATTTCCCTATCGAATTGTTCTACTTGTTCTTTGTTGAAGATATCAAATCCACTTCCTTGTTTGATATTTGATGAAAATGGTGAATCAGATTTCACTTTAGATTTTTGAACAAAAGTGGTTTTTCCTTGGGTAACTACGGGAACTTTGGTTTTATCCTTGAAGTTCAAATAAACCCTGTCTGATTTGCTTGAATTTTTAGGAGATATGATGTCATAATCAGATCTGGTTTCAGCAGATGGTTTCACTGAGCATCCAGCATTGTGCTTCAATTTAAAATTTTATGGAACAAATTTTACAAAAGGCACAATAGCTTTGACTGGGCTCTTTGGTTTCTTGATAACCACAGGTTTGTCTGAGCACTCCTTGATTTTGATAGGATAACGCAATCTGATTTTATCCTCATCAGTTTCAATGTAAACACCTAGTTTGTTTTGAGGATTTGTTGTTTGAGAAATCATTGATTCGGTTTCAATAATTTTAGATTCTTTTGTATTTGATTGAGTAAGTGACTAAGGCATAACAGTGTAGTTATCATTATATGGAGGAGGACAAGTTTTGTAGCCTATTCCAGTCATATCTTTAGCCCCCTTTTGAGACGCAAGTAACTCTTGCAGCTTGACAGATGAGAGCTGAAACTTTTCAAGTTTCATTTCAGTAGCTGATTGCTCAGCTTTTGATTTGGTCAAAAATTCAGTTAACCTCTCATTTTCAGCCACAAGTGTGTACTTTTCACCATGGAGTGTTTCCATGTTAGACAACAGAGATTTGATTTTAATTTCATAAATTCTCATTTCTTGTTTTAACATCTCTGATTTCACCTTTTCTTCTCTTATTTTATTAGCCAATTTGTGATTGTGTTCCCTGTACCCCTGTACTTCTAGAACACATTTTTCAGAACATAGATTGGATTTTACCTCAGATGGCATTGGAGTTGGTCCATCATTTATATGTGCCATAAGTGCATGATTCTAAAACTGTGGTTGAACTTACTCAGCATACACGCTCTAATCACAAACTCCATCTTGTCTGATGACAAGTGCATTTGAAGTTTGTTGATTACTTCCTTGAGATTGATGAGTCAGCAGAGGTTGTCTTTGCTGAATTGGTTGTTGCTGATTTTGTTGTTGCTGAATTGGCTGCTGCTGATTTTGTTGTTGGTGTGAATAAGAGTTGCTTGGCTGAAAGTTGGTGTTGTGTTGAGAAGCATGATGGCCATGTGAGGGTCTTTGAAAATTGTTGTTGCTTCTCTTGGGAGAGTTACATTCCCGAGAGAAATGACCACTCAATCCACAGTTAAAACACTTAACTTTGGATTTGTCATATCCCAGCTTTGTATTCTCATTGAGACTCAGTTTCTTCCCTTTTCGAAAGAATTTCTTTGCTCTCATAGCAATCATGGCCATCTGCTATTGCAAATCCATTTCTTCAACATCATTAGGATCCATTTCTTCTAGATCTTCTTGAATCAGATGAGCTTATGTGAGTCTTCCTCCAAGGTAGGCTTCAAAGCTCGCAACAAAGGCATTGTAAGTTGCCTTTTGTTCTTCAGATTTTTGCTCATCATGCATGTTGTTAGGAGATACAGTGGGTTGGGCAGAAGATGGTTGTTTTTGAGGTTGTTGAGCAACACAAAATCCTATTGTTCTTGTTTGATCTCTTGATGACAGAAAGTCTTCTTCTTCAGTAACAAAGGCATTTTCAATAGAATGAGTTTCATATGGAAACTTGTAAGCCTCAATGACTTGAGGTCCACTCAGATTTCTGCTCCTTTCATCAAGTTCAAGAGCCTCAATTTTTGCAATCATGATATCCAAGCTAGTACTCTCCAAATCAAGAGTATTCTTCAACATTGTAACATTCTGTTTCTAGCTTTCAGGCAAGCTGTGCAGCATTTTCTTGTTTAGTTCCTTCTCCTTGTAAGTGACCCCCATAATTTCAAGGTCATTTACAAGTTGCACAAATCTATGAAGTTGTCTGGAGATAGACTCTCCTTTGGTATGATGAAATGTCTCATACTGATTTATCAACTTGTCTTTGTTAATTTCTGCAACTTCACTGCTTCCCTCACACATAATCTGTAGAGCATCCCAGACACCCTTAGCTGTTCCATATTTTTCTAATCTTTTCAGAACATCCATTTTCAGTGCTTGTGTAAGGATGGAATAAGCTTTAAGATCAATCTTGATTTTCTTATATTCTTCATAATCAAGAGTTAAGTTTGGATCCTCAATGGGAATTCTTGCAGTTTTGAACTGAGCAGCTTGATCAACATTTAGAGACAGTGGAATGTAGGGACCTTTACAAATAGATATCCAGTAGTCAGGATCTACACCTGTAATGTAGTTTATGAAATGAATTTTCCACTGCTTAAACTCAGATTTGTGTTTAAGCATAGGAGGTTTGGATGCATGACCAATTTTAGTATGATTATAGGAATCCATGTTAGTTAAACTGATTTTAACTTGTTGAATACTGTTTTAAGTTGATTTTAAGTTCGAACAGTGTGGTTTTCTTTAAATCTTCTGTTTTCGGTCAAGAACAGGTCTGTTAAGTTTAGATCTGTCGATTTGAAGGAGTTCTAAGTTCTTGATTTTGTGTTGTTGGGTTCGACAGCAGTAGATCTGAAGATTTTGTACTTTGTGGTGTTCGATTACAGTATGCTTGTTTATCAGAAGAGGAGATCTTGCTGATGAACAACTCAGTCTACAGTTCAATCGATTTTCACCCAAAATCCGAGATGATTCTGTGATGAATTCAAGAGCCAAGGATCTGATACCAATTGACTGGGTTTGAGAATGATATTCTCGATTGATGTGACTCAACCTAGGATCGAATATGTGGACTGAGTCAATAATATAGCAGTGAAATTACTATATCAAAGAACATTAATTGCTGTAGTAAATGCTTGAATGTAAGAGAATCAAGAACCGTAGTGAATGTTGTAAAATATTGTGAATATTACTGCTGAAGTTAACAACCTTACAAAGTTAGGGTATGTGACCCTATTTATAGGCGTATTCATTACCTGTATAAAAGACCAAACTAACCCTGATCTATACAAGAGAATCTAGTCTAAGTACAAAATAAATGTGTAAGTTGTTCATCCGCATTAGTTCATGCGGATGAACAAGTCTTCATCAACATTTGTTGTTTGCTCACCCGCATTAGTTCATGCGGGTGAACAAGTCTTCTCAGCATTTGTGTTTGCTCACCCGCATTAGTTCATGCAGGTGAACAAGTCTTGTCAGCATTTACTGTTGTTTATCCGTATGGACTAATACGGGTGAACAAGTCTTGTCAGCATTTACTGTTGTTCATCCGCATGGACTAATGTGGGTGAACACTTCTTGTTAGCATTTCTTCAGTTCATCTGCATGGACTAATGCAGATGAACACTTCTGTTCAACATTAGTTGTCTTGATCCGCATTTGTTAATGCGGGTGAACAAACACTTGTCCGCATTTGTTCACTAGTCATCCGCATTAACAAATGCGGGTGCTTTATACTTGTCTTCTGTTTTCTGTTGTTTTCTGTAACTGATGTTTTCCAACCAGAACAACCTCCAACCACTTCTTGAGTTTGCAAGTATGATCCTTTCAGGGTCTAACAGCCCTCCACTTCTTGCAGTTTTTGCTCATGTGCCCAGTCTCGCCACAGTTGTAACATTTCACCACACGACAATCCCTTGCCATGTGGCCCTCCCTTCTATACTGGAAGCAGATGTTTGATCCCTACTTACACTCCCTAGCATGCTCCTTCCCGCACTTTTTACACCTCTTTATCCCCGTTCCTATCGTCACTACTCTCCGGTCATCCACTCTTGCCTTTTTGTTCCTTGGAGTGAAACCACCACAACCAACTCGTTCCCCATTCCCGTTTCTGTCACAATCACCTTTCTTACTCACCTCCTCTGTAGTCACTTCCTCCCTCTCGTCATACAGTCTCCCTGCCAGATCGACCACCGATCTTAACGTGCCTGGCCGGGCAAAAATTAGATGTCTATGGATATCTGCTGGCAACCCCTGAATGTATCACTTTATTCTCCGTGACACGGGTGTCACCTGCTCTGGCACCAGCCTCGCCATCTCATTAAACTTAGTTGTGTACTGCTGGTGCGTCATAGTTCCCGCCTCCAACTGCAGGAACTCTCTCTCGATCTTGTCGAGTTCCCTATGAGGACAAAACTCCTCGATCACCATCTTCTTTAGTACACCCCATCTCATCTTCCCGATCACCCTGCTACCCTCGACCTGGACAATGTTGTCCCACTAGCACAAGGCCAAATCCACAAATGAGTGGGTAGCAAACTTCACGTTCTGATCGTCCCTACACTCGTTGATATTTAACACAGCCTCCATCTCTCTCACCTATCGATGAGCAGCAGCAGCACTCCCATTCCCATCAATTGTCAGGGGCTTGCACCTCTGGAATGCCCCATAGTTTCACCCCTTTACAGTTTCCTGCACTGCTTCCTTCTCCTGTTTCTCCTTTTCCTCATTTTCCTTCATAGCTTTAATAACCTCGGTCACCACCGACGGCAGAATCTTCTGCATGACCTGATGAACTTCCTCCGCTATTGCCTCCTTCCTTGAGGCCCTCAAATTAGCACTCTCATCCTCACCGTCATGGTGATGAGGCTCGGGCTCTTCAGGAGCCATTTCGGTAGTCTTAGCCTTGTTCTTTATGACACGCGGTCCAACACCACGTCCACCACGACCTCCACCTCGAGAAGCCTCCGAAGATCTACCACCAGCCATCTAAACACTACCAGATTCAAACACCAACACGGTCATTCAAGGTAATAGCTTAGTTTGTGTCAAGTATAGTAAGTCCCTAATTACAGTGGCCAGTTGTGATTAGCCACTTACTTTACTCTTCATCCTCCATGCATTTCCTATCCTGACTACATCAGTATCTAAATCTACACAAAAGCACATAAACCACATAACACGCGCACATAATTCCCACTTTCATTAACTTACACAAACGTTTACGTAAAACCCTTACCTGCAGGCATGTAGCTACTAGGACTGGCATCCCTTTCCTTTGGTCCCATTCTCAGTTTAAGTTTAGGTTTTGAAAATATTTATCCAATTCTCTTAAACTTTAGCTTTGATACCAACTTGTAAGGCCCCATTCCCGGGACGCTTACTATTGGACCGTCATCGCATAAAATATTTAAAAGCATACATTACTTTTGCAGCAGAATTTAAAACTTTTTCATTTATAATTTAAAACATATCATTACGTTACATCATTTATATTAATTTCAAAATACAACATCATATCAAAATGTGGGTGCCAGCCTCAAAATGTCCCCAGTAGCTTATGCATCCATGCCTGCAACTCCTCAGCATCAACAAAATACCTGCCAACTATTATGCATACAAAAAGTCAGCGACGCTAAGTGAGTTATAGTTTTATATTAAAATACTTTACTTCCGTTTAAAACATTTCATTTACCTTTGTACGTGATCACACATTATACATACATCTTGGTAATAATTATTATCTTTCATCATCGTTCATCATTCACACTTTCTTTCATTAATATCTTCCACCTTTATCTAGATCCTGTCATATGCTATACCCCCACGTCAAGCAAAATCCGATACTGTGCCGGGGTTTATAAGTAAACCCCCGCGTCAAGCATAAGCCGACACAGTACCGGGGTACGCGACAAGGATCTTCTCACAACTCGTATGCTATACCCCCATGTCAAGGAAAAGCCGATACTATACCAGGGTTTATAAGTAAACCCCCACATCAAGCATATGCCGGCACAGTACTGGGGGTAAGCAACAAGGACCCCATCATTCATTTCTTCCATTCTCGTCATTCGTTATCTTTCACTTTTATTACGTAATACTTTACTTACGTACATAGGTATAACATACCACGTAAAGTCACATCATATACATAACATGGAACAATATCATCATCATTGTAACCTCTCGTATTTTTATTTAACGTTTGATTTAACATCGTTATCTCTTGTAAGGGCTTGTTTTGTTATTAATGCAAGTACGTGGTCTTATTTGGAAATTTTTGGAATTATTTATAATTAAATAATGGAATAATAATAATAATAATAATAATAATAATAATAATAATAATAAAATGATAAAATAATGGTAAATAATTTTAATAAGTATTAAAATTACTATTAATAAAAGAAAAATAAAGTTTTATAAAGACTTGTAAATAAATGATTTGTACATAAATAACAAAAATATAAATTACAGGGACTAAACTGTAATTTATTTAAATTGAAACTTAAACTTTGGTTTTAAATGACAAAACAAGAACCGCAGGGACTGAATGTGTAAAATTTAAAACCCAACCCCAATCGGCCCCGATTTCCCGGCCAACTCCGGCCACATCTCCGGTCGGCTCCGGCCACCTCCAACCTTCAAAATAATCAATAAAAATCGAATTAAAATGCACCATTCGAATCGTAGGACTGTTTCAAACCCACATATGATCATTAATTGGAGTTTAATCTCGGTTTGATGGGTCTGCGAACCCGTAACCGAAAGCCTCGTGAAACCAAAACTGTTCTACCCTTTAAACAATGTTATCAATGCAATTAAACCTGTACAAACGTCTATCTAATCATATCGAAGTTACTGAGATGAGTAATTGTATCTCAAACCGTCTTTAACCCAATTAACAACCACCATAACCCCCGATTGAATACATTGAACTAGTGGTGTCGAACCCGATGAAATTGAACCTATATAAACGAGGCTAAATCATCAACACAACCCTTTGATGCTTCCTAAAAATTCAATTTGGTAAAAACACCACAATACTACGTCTGTTTGATTTGAAACCGTCGCAACACCCTTCTACCCACCATCGTTGATTACAACTTCGAACCAGGTAAATTGGTTACATGAATTGACTTGATTTCAGGTGGGGAACAAAAGCCCCAATGTTAATTTCGTATCCGAATTCATTTCATGACTCAATTGAATCGGAATTGAAGTTAGGATTCTTATGAATTTGGGGGTTTTCGTAGATTTATGTTTTTAAAATTTTGAAATGGGATCTTGACATTAAATAGGGTTGTGGCCCGGGGGTTGGAGCAGGAGATGTTGTGGCAAAGGGCCCGGGTTCGAACCCGAGCCCTGCCACTATTTTTTTTAAAGAGTTTTTATTAATAATAAAATTTCAGAAAATATTTAAAATTTATTAATATACTTATAAAAATCATTTTTTTCAGAAACTAAATAAAAACTATTTTCTTTTAAATTTTTTTAGATAATCAATTAATAAATTTTTATTCTTCATGTTTGGAAATTATAAAAACTGTTACAAAAGTATCATATATTAGTAATCTTAATAAATCCCATTTAATTCTTAACAATTCTAATTTAAATGCTTTATAGTTATAAAACATATTTTATAAAATTCATCTATATATTTAGATAAATATATATGTACATATTTAAAATGTACACTTATTATAATTAATAGAAATATCTTAATCATTACAAACTACAACATTACTATCTTATTTAATAGTAAATAGAAACCTTTGATAATAAAGGTTTAACGTTTATTAATAATGTTAATCATTAAAGTTCCTATCTAATTGTTTAAATATCAAAATAATAATAAAATGTATCTATATAATAATCATGAGTTAGTGTTTACAAATAATATCATCCCAAATTTAAACCGTGAATTCTCGTGTATCGTTAACATCATGATTAATTCAATACGACATTCATTTAGGTTGAACGTTAACGAATCCTCAGCTTTATATACAAGACCTTCTAAATTGCTCATCCTTATTATTCATGTGAGTTTTTCCATACCCCTTTTATATATTTTCACACTTTGGGGTGAAACATGTTAACTTTATGATAATTGCACTTGTAAACTCGTTTGAATCTTATAAACATTTGGGTAATTCATCTTATTTGTCATGGTTAGTTGGACTTTAGTAATTACCATGTGATGACTAATATATGTACAATCATTAACTATTGCTAGCCTGGCGACGTCATAGATCTATGGGCCTGACAAGCCTAGTTGGTTAATCCAAGTATACTTAGCTAATCGTTTAATCTCGTAATCTTGTAATCTTGTAATCTTGTAATCTGTCAAGGTTTGATTGTTACATTTGTTCATCCATCCCTAGCTACTTTATTCAATAACCTATGACATGAATTGACATCTTTTATATATATTTATGTATGAAAACTATGGAAAACTCACCAACATTTTGTTAACCTTTTATTTTTAACATGTTTCAGGAAATGATAATGCTTAGCTTGCTATGAAGACAATATCACATCTAGGACTGGACCTAGAATAAAGTAAAAATGCAATTGTTATCATTGAACGTTGAAATTTCTATGTTTTGGAACATATTTTATTTCTTAAATGTATGTCTTGAATATTGAGTTTTAATAATATTGTCATTTTAAATTAGCGTTGTGTGGCATGAACAATCTTAACCCTCACATCTCGACGTTTCCGCCGTTAAGGTTGGGGTGTGACAATCATAACGGCACACAAAGCATAAACATCACAAACAAGCATAAGCCACCATAAAACATCATTTCTTAACACTTAAGATCTACAACCCAAAAATCAGAAAATCCTAAGTGTTCACAGCGCATGACAAGGCATACAGCAGACAACTTAAAATATTCCAAGTATCCACAGCGGACAGCCAAAGTCCACAGCGGATAGCCATAGTCCACAGTGGATGAAACAAGTTCACAGCGGACAGCCATAAAATCTTCCAAGTGTCCACAGCGGACATGCAAGGTCCACAGCAGACAGTTCAATATCCGCAACGGACGACATAAAATCTCCTCAAGGGTCCACAGCGGATATGCAAAGTCTACAGCGGGCAGCCCGAATGCCAAAGTGTCCACAGCGGACACATTAATAATGTCCAAGTGTCCACAGCGGACAGTGGGTGTCCACAGCGGACGACCTGGACAATCTTCCCAAGTGTGCACAGCAGATATACGAGATCCACAGCAGACAGATAAAATGGCCAAGTGTTAACAGCGAACACTCTAATGTCCATAGCAGACAACAAGTTCAGCTCCTACAATGCAAATCATGCATTTCTAGCCCCATACATCACTTCTAAACATACCCTTAGCATAGATCTACCAGTTAACACCCTTAAACCTCACTAACAATCATACAACAACATAGAAATCGGTTAAAAACATACATCCTCGTAACCAGTCGTACATTTCATAGAACATCGCAGCTTGGTTTAAAAATCTTCTTTTTAGTACACATAATAGACTCACCTCAACAGCTTTCGAGTAGAACACCTTAAACTCAAGAGCCCACTTGAAGTTCCAGCACCTAAAACCCAAGAAAACGAGCACTAAACACCAGAATCTCTGTCCAGAAACTCGAACATAGCAGAAACCGAGAAGAATACCTTGAAATCTTACCTTTTGAAGATTTTCTTTCACTTTTTCTCACTAAAACCGATTAAGAGCTTCTCTCTCTCTTCTTGCAGCCGAAATCAGATGCGTGGAAATGGGGGTGTGGGCAGCCATCCCCTGCTTTTTGAGCCCACTAGTGGCAAGTTTGCCACTTGCACACTTTAACCCCTTTACTTTTGAAAAATGTTATCTTTCTCCTTTTTATAAATTTCCGGGTGTTACATGTTACGAGCAAGTTTGCTTGGGGGCAAGCAAATGAAAAGTGTGGGGATGTGATGCGTTCATGTTTTGTATGTGTTTTAAGTGTTTAAATGTATGCTGTTAACATGATTTTCCTATCGAGCATAACACTTTGTGTTATGTTTGAATTGTAGGTGTGGGAAGCTTAAACGATGTATTCAAGGGTTGCACGAAGATTGGATGATATATGGATGAAAAGAGATGAAGAAAATGAAGAAATTGATGCAAAATAAGCATACGACGTAACTTACGTCCTAAAGGAAGTAAGCTACGTCCTTTCTAAAAACAAAAATTTTTGGGACGTAAGAAAAAGTCTAACCACGTCTATCATGAGGGAGGATGTAATTTACGTCCCTAAGGACGTAACTTACTTCGTATGGTCAGATTTGAAGTAATTCTACGAAATTTGACCATATTTAAGGAAGGTTATCAATTCTAAAAACCCTAATTTTCATTGGGAGTAGAAAGGAATGAAATTTGGCCATTCTTGAGGATTCTTCCACTTCTCCAAGTACTTCCAATTCATCAAATCATGTTCCAATCCGATTTTGTTACTGAATTCGCAAAGACGCAAGGCTAAACTTCTCGTGATCTACCTCGGGTAATAGGTTTTGTGTTGTTAGGATTTTGTTCGTGTTTAATTTATGTTGGGATTCAGATTAAGAATCCTTTAAGTTCTTTATTGAGTTTAACTTGTGTTTTGATTGTTTAAACAATTGTTTTAGTGAATCTTGATTTGAACGTCATGTAATTTTGCATGAGTTGTATGATTGCAAAGTTTTGGTTGTTAATTCAATTGGTATTGTGTACTAAGAGCCGTTAGGTCTTGGTTATCTCTATCACTTAATCATTACATATATAGAATCCCTGTTAACGATTTTCCACTAAGTTGAACTAAGCAAATCCCAAAAATCAAACAATACAACTAACATCTTACAATCATCAAACAACATCAATTTCAACATTTATTACAATTTTCGGCCAAGGGTTCTATCAAGAATCAAAACCATGAAAAGTCAATCAAAATCTAACCTTTAAGTGTGCAAAGATGATGATTAACACTTGTAAATGACTTGTAATGCATGATTGCCACTAGAATTCGATGAAACCTTGTTGTTCTTTACTCAAAATCGCACAATGTGGGGTGTGTGTGTGAGGTTTCGGCCACAAGGGGGTTAGGAAGGGATTAGGGTTTTTGATTTTTAGTTTATATATGGTAAGTATTTATCTATTAACCCCTTATTGTTTTATAATTTGTAAATCTTGTTTTTAGATGTTTTTAAATCATTTTTAACCACATAAAACATGAATCATTACGAACTAACAATAATCATATAATTCAACTTGTAAACACCACACAAGAATCATAAATCACGTGTAGTCACGATATAAAGTAAAATTCACAATATATATATATATAATATTTGTAAATCACATAACACAAATTAATAATCAACATTATTAATCAAGTTATTATCTGATAATCATTGTTTATTATTATTAAGTCACCAACGTTCAACGACAACTAGTGTGTGCTCACGACACGTGTATGCAAGACCTAACGGAACTAACGGAGTTTGGTAACGGAAAATTACCGGATGTCAAATTATCCCCATGTTGAAAGAATTTTCGTCCCGAAAATTGTGTTACATGGTGTGTTCCATCACTGGTCTACTGCATTGGCACAAAGTAATCGAGTGAGTTTTGGGTGAGTTGTCACATCATCCCCATGTTGAAAGAAATTTTGTCCCGAAATTTAATCAATACCTTCTCTTTGCTTAAGCTTCATCTGGTCCTCATGTTCCCATGTGAATTTCGGTCCACGTCTCGAGTTCCAACCAACTTTGACTATGGGTATCTTGCTTTGCTTAAGCATCTTTACCTCATGATCCATCACCTCGACTGGTTCTTCAATGAAGCGTAATTGCTCATCTACTTGCACTTCCTCAAGAGGTACTACCATTGTTTCATCCGTTAAGCACTTCTTCAAGTTTGAGACATGAAATACATTATGGATTCCACTCAGCGAGTTAGGTAGGGCTAACCGGTAGGCCACCGGACCTATTCTTTCTAAAATATCAAATGGTCCAACGTATCTTGGATTTAGCTTTCCTCTTTTACCAAATTGAATCACGCCTTTCCACAGTGAGACTTTCAGTAATACTTTGTCGCCGAACTGAAACTCCAAAGGTTTCCGTCGCTTATCTGCGTAGCTTTTCTGTCTGTCATGTGCTGCAGCCATACGGTTTCTTATCTGTATAATCTTCTCAGTGGTCTCGTGCACTAACTCAGGACCCGTTGGCTGACTATCACTAAATTCCGCCCAGCAAACTGGTGATCTACATTTTCGCCCATACAAGGCTTCAAAAGGTGCTGCCTTTATGCTGGTGTGATAACTATTATTGTAAGAAAATTCCACCAATGGTAGGTGAACTTCCCAGTTATTCCCGAAGTCAATCACACAAGCACGTAGCATGTCCTCCAATGTCTGTATAGTACGCTCACTTTGACCATCGGTTTGTGGATGATAAGCGAACTCATGTCTAATCGCGTACCCAAAGATTTCCGTAATGACTGCCAGAAGTGCTATGTAAAACGAGCATCGCGGTCATAAATAATTGAGACTGGTACACCATGTCTCGAAACTAATTCCTTTAGATAGAGTTGGGTTAACTTGTCCATTTTATCTGTTTTCTTGATTGCCAAGAAGTGTGCAAACTTAGTCAATCGATCTACGATCATCCATATCGTGTCACAACCAGTAGGAGTCCAGGGTAGTTTGGTAATGAAATCCATTGAAATCTGTTCCCACTTCCACGTAGGAATCTTAGGTTGTTGTAATAGTCCCGATGGTTTTTGATATTCCACTTTTACTTTCGAGCAGGTCAAGCACTTGCTCACATTTGTAGCTACATCTGCTTTCATGTTAGGCCACCAATAGTGCGCCTTCAGGTCATGATACATCTTGTCGGATTCAGGATGTATAGAGTACTTAGACTTATGTGCCTCACTCATAACCAAGTCTCTCAGATTTCCATGCAAAGGTATCCAAAGTCTATCCATGAAATAACGAACTCCATCCACTTTTACTTCCAACTGTTTATCCATTCCCCGTAATGATTCAGACCCAATATTTTCTGCTTTCAGAGCTTCTGTCTGAGCCTCTCAGATTTGTTCAGGTAACCGTGTGCTAATCGTAAGTTGCAAAGCTCGCACTCGTCGGGGCTTAGCAGTTTCCTTTCTACTCAGTGTGTCAGCGACTACATTAGCCTTCCTCGGATGATATTTGATAGCATAATCATAATCGTTCAACAATTCCACCCAGCGTCTTTGCCTCATGTTCAATTCCTTCAGCTCAAAGATGTGCTAAAGACTCTTATGATCAGTGTAAATAGTGCACTTGGTACCGTACAAGTAATGTCTCCAGATCTTTAAGGCAAAAACTACAGCACCCAGTTCCAAATCATGGGTGGTGTAATTCTTCTCATGTACTTTTAGTTATCTTGAGGCGTAAGCTATCACTTGATCTCGCTGCATCAAGACACAACCAAGTCCTTGAATAGAAGCATCACAATAGACCACAAAGTCATCACTTCCCTCTGGTAATGCCAATATCGGTGCGCTACACAGTTTCTATTTTAGTAATTGGAAAGCAGATTCCTGACTCTTACCCCATTTGTACGTTGTTCCCTTATGAGTCAAGGCTGTGAGAGGTTGAGCGATCTTAGAAAATCCTTCAATGAATTGCCGGTAGTATCCTGCCAGTCCAAGAAACCGTCGTATCTTGCTTGGATTTTTAGGTACCGCCCAATTCTTTATTGCTTCAATCTTTGCAGGATCAACATGTATTCCTTTCTCATTAACAATATGACCCAAGAATTGCACTTCACGTATCCAGAAATCACACTTAGAGAACTTGGCATACAGTTGTTCCTTTCTAAGTAATTTCAAGATTAAACGTAGGTGCTCCTCATATTCTTCCTCGGTCCTTGAGTAGATCAATATGTCATCGATAAACACAATAACAAACTGATTGAGATAGGGTTTGCACACATGATTCATGAGGTCCATGAATACGGCTTGTGCATTCGTCAACCCAAATGGCATGACCAAGAACTCGTAATGACCGTAACGTATACGGAAGGCGGTCTTCGAGATGTCTTCCTCTCGAACTCTCAGTTGATGGTACCCAGACCTTAAGTCAATCTTAGAATAATAGCTTGATCCTTGAAGTTGATCGAACAAATCATCTATACGAGGTAGTGGGTATCTATTCTTGATCGTAACCTTGTTCAGTTCTCTATAGTTGATGCACATTCGAAATGTACCATGCTTCTTCTTGATAAACAAAACTGGTGCTCCCTAAGGCGATGAGCTCGGTCGAATAAACTCTTTATCCAACAGCTCTTGTAGTTGAGCAATAATTCTTGTAGTTCGTTCGAAGCTAACCGGTAAAGTGCTCTCGCAATCGGAGCGGCTCCTAGAGTCAAATCAATCTGGAATTCAACTCGACGATGAGGTGGTAATCCAGGCAGATCCTCTGGAAACACCTCAGGAAAGTCACGAACGACAGGGATATCCTTTATCCTCTTTTCTTCTGGTTGTTTATCAGTAACGAGGACTAATATGGCTAAGCGACCTTTCCACAAAAACTTCTGTGCTTTCATGAATGAGATAATGCACATCACTGCACCACTTCTATCACCTTTGACCGTAAGAATTTCTTCACCAATAGGGATTCGTATGATCTTCTCATGACATACGACTTCAGCCTCCTTGTCGGAAAGCCAATCCATGCCTACTAAAACTCCCTAGTGTAACAGGCATGAGATCTATGTCAAAGGTATGACCAGCAAGTTCTATCTTGCAATCTCTAAAGATATACGTTATGTGAATCTGCTTACCATCAGCTAACTCTACGGTGTAGTTAGATTCTAATGCTGAGGGCATATCACTTAAAAGACTACTAAACTTAGTGGAGATGAAACTTCTATCGGCTCCAGTGTCAAACAGTACAGTAGCAAAACGACCGTTAACAGAAAATTTACCAGTAACAGTAGTAGCCTCACCTGAACCGATAACAAAAGGCTCTCCCTTTTGTTCCACCGTTGTTACCACCGTTGTTGTTTCCATTGCCATTATTGTTGTTGTTGTTGTTGTTGTTGTTGTTTCCACCGTTGTTTGCACCATTCTCGTTCTTCCTAAGGACGGTTTCTCCTATAATGGCCCTCTTTCCCATATTCAAAGCAGCCTTTGGGTGTTTCCTGGGATTTTTGTGGCATTTTCATCAACTCGCCACGGCAATCTTTTGCTGCATGTCCAATCTTTCCACAGCGCTGGCATTTGAAGTTGTCACATCTACCCACATGATGATAGTTACACCGGTTGCACTTTGGGTGTCTCCCTCGGTATCTGCTTGGCCCTTGGTTTGAGGGAGTCATCTGGTTGAAGCTTCTATTGTTGTCGAACCTCCTATGTTGCTGATGATGTTGTTGTTGCTGAGGTTGACTGTTTGATGACGATCCCTTGTTGCCTGAGCCATCCCACTTGCGTTTATTTTCGGGCACGCTTGCCACAGCGCCCCGCTTGGGTAGTTTGCCTTTCTCTACCGCTTGATCAGTAAGTTTGTAGGCTAGTCGGATCACCTGTTGAATAGTAAGGAGGTTTGCAGCAGTCACCATGCTCTGTATACCCGGAATCAAGCCGCGTAGATAAAGCTCAATCCGCTTAACCGGCGTGTCAATCATGCCTGGGCAAAGCGTTGCCAACTCGTGAGACCTTGTTGTGTAGGCCTCAATCTCCGCTCCTTCCATCTTGAGCTGCCAAAATTCGGCTTCCAGCTTTTGAACTTCACTACGAGGGCAATATTCCTCCATCATCATTTCCTTGAATTCATCCCATGGTAAAGCATTGGCGATTGCCTGACCAGGCATTTGTACTTGGGCTTTCCACCACGAGAGTGCTGCGCCCTCAAACGTGCCCGTGGCATACTTTACTTGATCCACTGCTGGACAGTTGCATTTGGAGAAGACTGACTCAGTCTTCTCAAACCAATGTACGAGCCCTACAGCTCCCTCAGCTTCACTATACTTGTGGAGCTTGCAGTCCATGAATGCTTTATATGTGCACGCTGGCGGTCCTGTATTCAACGTTTCGGATTGTTTAGTCCAATCAAATGGGTTAACCATCTGGTAGAAACATTTATGTTGTTGATGACCAAGGTCATCATTTACCTCCAAATTATGCAGCTTGTGCACCAACCGCTGCTTGCATATGTTGATTTATTAGGGCAGCTAATTCAGCAGGGGTCATGTTTATAGCACTGGTACCACGACCACAGGCACCACGTCCACGTCCTCTACCTCTTGCGTTCATATTTCACTTTACATTCACAAATACAATAATGAGTAACATCCAACACATTAATCTCATTGAACAAAAATAATGAATTTACCACAACCACAACATTTATAACAAAAATAATAACCAAAGATAAATAAATTGTAAATGGTTCACAAAATATTCCATCAATGTCAAAGTTTTAGTTTTTCAGTTGGGTGGGAAACAACCCTTCCCACATAGGTTTCAAAAGAAAAGAAACACTATATAGTCCAAGTCATATAAATGTAGAATCAATCCAGCACGTCCGATCCATCACTGTCCTATTCCATCTCTGCTGGTTCTTGTTCCTTCGGGGCTTCTTCTGGTTCTTATTCAGGTTCTTCCTCTGGGTCTCCTTCAATAGGATCTTCCTCAGCTGCGCCTCCAGATCAGCAAATCTATCGTCGATCACTATGTTATGGTGCTCTTGCGCGTTCATGCGCTCAGTAAGTGCTACAACGTTGCCTGCCAGGGTATGATGCCCACCAATGGCCATCAAGAGTCGCTCCTGAAGCGTCTCTACCTGGAAACGCAACTGATGCATCTCATATCGTAGAGTGGAGTTCTCATCAGTGAGTCCTCTAATAAGCTGCCGCTCGGTGTCTAGTGTAGCCACTAATGCTGCAAACGCCTACTCGTGTGGGATGTCTAGGGAAGGAAGAGTAGGTGATGTAGAGGTTGTCGATGATCTAGTCCTGGATTGAGTAGGAGCTACAGGTGGTACACGCTCCCTGTAAACCATGCGGTGTATATAGGTAGGATAGAAGTTCCAGTTCCGCGGAGGATCGCGCTCGGGTAATGCGAATGGCTGATCCCAGTCCATCTCTTCAGAGGGGTAAGGATGTTGAGGCCAGTTTGATCCCCTATCAGGTACAAGAGAAGGAGAATGTGACTCAGACCGTGCAGGTCTCTTGCCTAAATCTCTGGACGACGATGCCATGCTGCAAAGTACATGATGCGTATGCCAATAAGTATACACTAAGGAAATAAGTGACGAGTAACTAACAAACTGTGTGGTTATAGTCTAGTGTGTATGCAACCTAGTTCCCTATAACCAATGGCTCTGATACCAATCTGTCACACCCTCAAAATCCACGTGCGGGGTTTTACCGCGAGGCGTGCGAACAAACCAGGATCTCAGTCATTAGTTACTCAGAACGACTCTATATGAAACATTCAAGCAAAATCAGAGTTTAAAACTTTAAAATGGTGCAGAAGCGTTCAGTAAACAAGACAAACCAAAGTAGTGCAATGTAATGTAAAATGCGCAAACATTCGCCAATCGTTGTTCAAAACAAAATACACAATAATTCCAATAGCAAAACCAACAAATGTTCCCATCAATGCTGACCCACAAATGCTGACCCGTGAGTGCTCCTAGGCTTTTCATTAACCATGACCTGAGAATAGCATACTAAAAGAGTCAACACAATGGTTGGTGAGTTCAAGAGTTTGCGTAAAAAGTAACAATAACAGTTATAAAACATAAGAGTGCGTTGAATTGGATAGCTAGTCTAAATTCACAAGTAATAATCGTAGTGATTTCGCGATCGAAGCTGACAGCGTTTCATTTGATTGCCTCCCGTCATGACTTACTTGGTCGTGACACCATGTGTTAGGACAATATTGCACCCGTTTGACCTCGAGTCACATAGGTGGGGCTTGTCAAACCCAGTAGTACTACCCAAGATTTCCCGCTAGTTCCAATATTAACGATCCAAAAGTGTGAGGACTTTCATAGTATATCGCACTACATTACACTATACACAACTTATAATCAATAAAGAGTTTCAGAACGAGTATGCTATCTCCCCCAAAAGAGAGTGTAAATAAAGTGGGAAAAGTTTCGATGTGCGAGAACTCTAACTTCTCGCGCGAGAAGTCAGAAGACTATAAATTCAACAGCTGAGCGAAAAGTCACTATGCGCACGAAAACTTTCAGAAATTTCACTCAAAAATTCTAAGTGTCGAAATCCTTTTAAACCTGATTCTAGTGTCCACTGAGATCGCATTTTGATGCCCTAGTCACTTTTAAGGTATATTGATGTTTTATGTTTAGATTTGAACGTGTTTGTTTCCTGACCAAAAGTTAAAAGGACTTATACATGTTAAATGGGACAAATTAAACATGATCAACCTCAAAATGACTTAGGCAGCACCTAATGAACATGTATTAGTGGTTAAAACACTCTAAAATTGACCAATTGAAAATCTAAAATTGTACAGACTTTTCGCATGCGAAAAGTAAGTTGAATTTGAACAGATGTGAGAACTTTCAAATTTCACAAAACTATTCACGTGAAAAGTAAACTTGTCGCGCAAAAAGTTGACTTTCAGGCAAAGTCAGTTTCATGCGAAAACCCATCTTGTCGCGCGAAAAGTTAAATTTGAAACTTAATGTCTTTGCGCGAGTAGTTGATATTGTCGCGCGAAAAGTCTAAATTTTTCAAAATTTTCTAAGTGTGAATTTTTGTTTCAAGTATGAAATGTTTTGTACTTATCAATTTTGTTCAATGTTTCAGATGGCACGATCAATGGTTTTCAACAAAAACCATAATGCTGTAGCTTATCTCGGTGAAGTGCCTGACGACAAGGCGTTATTTAGATCACTCATTGATGGTCTTAAGACATCAATAATACACAATGCCATCTCAGCTAATCCCACTATTTACATGGATGTTATAGATTAGTTCTGGCAGTCAGCGGCAAATGAGATAGATGAGTCTGGAGATCTGTCACAACCTCAAAATCCACGTGCGGGGTTTTACCACTAGGCGTGTGAACAAACCAGGATCTCAGTCATTAGTTACTCAGAATGACTCTATATGAAACATTCAAGCAAACTCAGAGTTTAAAACTTTAAAACTATGCGGAAGCGTTCAGTAAACAAGACAAACCAAAGTAATGCAATGTAATGTAAAATGCGCAAACACGCGCCAATCGTTGTTCAAAACAAAATACACAATAATTCCAATAGCAAAACCAACAAATGTTCCCATCAACGCTGACCCACAAATACTGACCCGTGAGTGCTCCTAGGCTTTTCATTAACCACGATCAGAGAATAGCATACTAAAAGAGTCAACACAATGGTTGGTGAGTTCAGGTGTTTGAGTAAAACATAACAGTAACAGTTATAAAACGTAAGAGTGTGTTGAATTAGATAGCTAGTCTAAATTCACAAGTAATAATCGTATTGATTTCGCGATCGAAGCTGACAGCATTTTGACTCCCGTCACGACTTACTAGGTCGTGACACCATGTGTTAGGACAATATTGCACCCGTTTGACCTCGAGTCGCACAGGTGGGGCTCGTCAAACCCAGTAGTACTACCCAAGATTTCCCAATAGTTCCAATATTAATGATCCGAAAGTGTGAGGACTTTCATAGTATATCGCACTACATTACACTATACACGACTTATAATCAATAAAGCATTCCAGAACGAGTATGCTATCTCCCCTAAAAGAGAGTGTAAATAAATTGGGGCATGAACTCACCTGGTGTGCACACGAATGATATTAAGGGTAACTTGAGAGAGAGGAAAGACAACCTTCAGAGGTTACCTAGAACACGAGTACATGAGTACATGTACACAGAATCATTAACAACCCTAAGTGCTCAATAAACACATTGACCAAAGGTTTTAGAAAAACGAGACTCATTTGACCTAGTTGACCCGTTTGACCCGTTGGTGACATATTAATTGAAATCCCATTTAATCAAGCATAGCAACTCACCATACATAGTTATCATACAAGTTGTTCACATATATCACTTCATCAACCACTTGCTCTACCAAGATCATCATACAACTTATATTATCATACAACTCATGCGAATCTCAAGTAGTCAACATGCTCAACACAATTATAATTACATCACAACTGGTACATCATACATAAAGTCTGATCATGCACAACATGCCATGTGAAGCCACTCACGACTTCACACCCTAAACCCTGCCAATCCTACTAAGTATGGGCCTCAGATTCGCATGCGTGTATGACGATCATCATCACATTATTCAACAAGATTCATGCCAACCAACATACCTAATAATGACCTATTACATTTCCAAACATGATTCTATAATCTCCTATCATAAGCCATCATCGTGTATAAACCATAAAAGTCTTAATTTCCTAAATGATCAATCAAATAAGGAATGTCTGGTCTCTAATATCACTAATGCGTTTTGTGCGCATTGGCTATGGATGAGAGGAGAACTCCACAGTTAAGCGTGCTCAGGTGGAAGCAATCCAGGGATGGGTGACCTCCCTGGGAAGTTTTCACCCGGGCAACCAAAAGCAAATCCGTGAACTCTTCGTGGGCAAAGCGGACAATATTGGTGGTATGAGAGGCCGGGTGTTACACAACCCAATTAACACATTCCACTACAGTAGACACCATCAATAAACATTCTAACATGACCCTAACATCATGATTATACTCAATTCACCATATCCAAAGTTCCACACAAATAAAGTTTCCCTTTTGGGAAAGTAACATCCCAAAATCAATCTAACGCTCAATTCAATCATAAATTCATCAACACAATACCTATTCAAGCTCATAACTATCATTTAAACATGTTCAACATCATCAAATCATCATAATTCACAAATCTCATATCCAAAAGTTTCTACTTTTAGCAAGGTATGAACTATATGATCAATTCATGGATTTCTTGCATAATAATCATAACCCAACATTCATACAACATTATCAACATCATAACATCATCAATTCATCATCAAATCATCAAGTTCATGCACAAAAGTTACTATTATTAGTAAGGTATGAACAACGCATCAAAACCATGAATTTCTCGTATAATCCACGTAAACCATCATCAATACAATACAACTAACATCATACAATCATCAAACAATATCAATTTCAACATTTATTACAATTTTCGGCCAAGGGTTCTATCAAGAATTAAAACCTTGAAAAGTCAATCAAAATCTAATCTTTAAGTGTGCAAAGATGATGATTAACACTTGTAAATCACTTGTAATGCTTGATTGCCACTAGAATTCGATGAAACCTTGTTGTTCTTTGCTCAAAATCGCACAATGTATGGTGTGTGTGTGAGGTTTCGGCCGCAAGGGGGTTAGGAAGGGATTAGGGTTTTTGATTTTTAGTTTATATATTGTAAGTATTTATCTATTAACCCCTTATTGTTTTATAATTTGTAAATCTTGTTTTTAGATGTTTTTAAATCATTTTTAACCACATAAAACATGAATCATTACCAACTAACAATAATCATATAACTCAACTTGTAAACACCACACAAGAATCATAAATCATGTGTAGTCACGATATAAAGTAAAATTCATAATATATATATAATATTTATAAATCACATAACCACAAATTAATAATCCACATTATTAATCAAGTTATTATCAGATAATCATTGTTAATTATTATTAAGTCACCAACGTTCAACGACAACTAGTGTGTGCTCACGACAAGTGTATGCAAGACCTAACGGAACTAACGGAGTTTGGTAACGGAAAATTACCAGATGTCACAAGAACCGTGCATATCTGCCACAGTTAAGGGCAAGAGGGTTGTAGTCACTGCTGAAGTAATTAACAGTGTTTTACATCTAGAAGATCAACCTAATGCACCCGTGAAGATTGATGATGACATGGTAAGAAACTACTTAAAAGGATGGGATATGATCATAGATATCCATCTCTTGAGAAGAAGTATCTTCCACCATTTTGGAAGTACTTATTTCATGTCGTTATCCACTGCCTTAGCAATCTAAAGGCTGGCATGGATAGTCTGAGTGCTGTGTTTGGATCACTACTGATTTCCCTAGTTGAGGAACTTCCTTACAGCATATCCAAGGCAATATTTGTTGAGTTGCAAAAGAATGTGATAGCAACGGTTGGGAAGAAGTTTGTTATGTACCCGAGATTTATTCAGCTGATAGTGAATTTTGCTCATCTCGAGTTAGCAGTATCCGACTCATCTACCTTTGTTGTCATGGAATGGAGTTAATTTTGCTAAGCTTGGAAGGTTTGTAGAGGGTTTTTAGGAAGAGGCACGAGAGACTGAGGAAGTGGCCACCCAAGCTGAACAAGATGGCCCTTCAACTACTATGCCTGAAGATGTCCCTGAGAGTTCTCAGCTAGGGGGTACATCTATAGATACAGAGATTGACTCATGGTCTAGTTCTGGGAGCGATACCGACAGTGATCAGATAGGAAACACGCTATATGTTCTTCAGGAACGTCCCAGAGTGCGTGAAACACCTGCAAAACGCACTGCTGAGGAACGTGATACAGATTTCATTCTTGAAGAAACATCAATTACTCGGGTAAGAAGAAAGAGGATGGTGAGAAGGGCTGGTGAGAATCCACATGGTAGGGGTAGAGGACGAGGCATGTTGAGAAAGCATCAGACCTCGATGAGCACTATGTCGACTAGTGATGTTCCTATGTCAGATATTCATGTTACAGTTAGTGAGGCTACTATTCCAGTGATTGTTACAAAATCAACAACTGTAACATCATCATCTATGCCTACTACTGATGATGTGTTGAGCACACCACTGAGGGATCAAACTCAAAACGACTTATTTGGAGAAGCTAATTTTCTTAATACTACTCCAGATCCACGACCACAGCAAGAGTCTGCATAGTTTTCACCCACCAGGGTTACATTAGAGCAAAGGGTTGGTGTTTTGGAGAAAGAGATGTTGGAAAAGACACAGATGATTGATGAGTTGTAGAGGCAGTTGAATGAGAAGGATGAGAGGATTAGGGGTCTTAAACATCAGGAAACGTTCATATTTAGCTATGTTGAGATCCTAGAGCAGAACTTGAGAGATCTCACTTCACGTGTGTCATTTCAGTTTACACAGCAACTGACCATAGAAGTTGGAGAATCTAGTAGACAGTAAACTGTTGGTCCTGAACCTGCTAATGATCCTGCTACAAAGCATGTTGTTGATCCTGTTAATACAGAAAGGACAATAGACACTACTGATGTTGATCAAGAGCCTTCATCTACTGTTCAAATTCAGGCCACTGAGGATCAACTTGTACCGTTTACTAGAGAGGCGTTTATGGAGCCTGAGCATGTTATGCCTATTCTTGATCTGGTGAATGATGATGATTTAGATCAGATAGACTTTGGATTCAGTGATAAAGAGAATGATGATGATGATGAGGATGATGATGGTGATAATAGTGATGAAGGATATAATAATAAGGGTGATGATGATAAAAAGGATAATGATAATGATCAAGGGGGAGATACGGGTGCAGATACTGGTACTGCTGGATCATCGGGCACTGACAATGTCTCCGGACCAAGTCCTGATGATACAGTTGATTACACACCGTTAGACCCTGCTACTGAAGCAGCGTATGAGAAAGAATTTTACTCATTCCGGCAAAGGTTGATTGCTGAGGAAGAAGCTGATTTTAGAGTGTTTGATGATTTAGAAGAGACATTTGACTATACTGATGTTTTTGGAAACAGTCAGAATGATTTATTTACTATTATTCTGATTGAAGAAGGGGAGATAGTTGGAGAGTCTAGTAAGAGTAATCTGATTGACAAGATAGCAGATCAAACTGGTCAAAGTGTTGTACGTCAGGTTGGAAATATTACTGTTGAGGCTCCTCCACCACCAGCTTATATACACACGCTAAGGCATTCCAAACCTTTTACAAGGTATGGAAACTTAGAACCGATTCTTAGTTGGGCGTATGATGCAGAGAAGAAGTTGTATGTGATTAAAAGAAGAGCAGGAACGATAGAGTATTAGCAGGACGAACACGACTTTCATACACTCAGAGCATCAAATTTATATGCAATCGGTCATGTTTTTTTATTAATCCTAGTTATGGAAAGGGAAATGGGATAAAGAATATGATATAGAGGCACAGTAAAACCAACTTCAAAGACTTCAAAACTGCTAAATCTAAAGTCATTGAAGATGAGAACCAGATTGACCCAAACATGAACAAGCCAATGAAGATAAGGTTTTATATGCATTTGAGATATGTTAGGAAGATCCCTATACACGCTCCAATGCCAGTTAATAGCTTGTCTAAGCTTATGTGGTGGAGTTGTGAGAAGGAGACGGGCCATGCGTTAATACATTGTGTAGATAAAGAGTACCTCATTATCGACCCTATGGATATGCTTAAGTTTGGAAGGGACAATTTGTTGAGGTTGCAGGCTTGTCCAATTGCAGCTGATGAATCTGTTCACCTTTTGGCAGCATAGTTGGTTGGTTGATTACGAAGGCCCTAGACAACAAGATGTATGCTTATGGGTGGCAGTTACAAAGTTTATGATGTGAACTTCTAAATGCATTGATTTACCGAGCCTAGGGAGAGATTGTAAGGGTTGAACCTAGAGAATCGGGAAATCAAATCAAGATGAAGAAAATCAAGTCAAGCGACAAGTTCAAGTTGACGCGCGATAACTTGCTTCTCGCGCGAAAACATCAAGTCGCGAGAGAACAATTTATTCGCGTGAGAAATTCTAGATTAGTATATATAAAAGTTTTGTAATGTAATTAGTAAACTTTTAGTTATTTTCTGATTTTCACTCTTATTGTAATCATTTCAAAGTCACAGAGCAATACAATTGGAAGTTATTTACATTCTTTTCATCTTCTATCTTTTAATTCCACAATGATAATATTCCGCGTTATTGTTGTGAGATCGATATTATAAATTGTTGATCCTTACATGATAATTAGTAATATATATAATTAATATGTTAACTATATAAGGATTATTGAGTGTATAACCTTTAAAGTTTAAAATAAAATCATAATGCCCCAACCAAGTTGGTAATTAGTATTTTATTAATATATTAGCTAGGTTATTTAAGATGGTATTTTTGGGTTACAAATACCCACCAGGTAGTGGTATTAATTAATTGAAGCTGTCTGTTGTTTATAAAATAGGGTGTTGTTACACATTTTATTTTTACTTGTTATATTACTCTTTCAAGTTTTAGATAAATACAATTCAAACCTTTCGTGTTTTTTTTTTTTTTTTTTTGTTTTGTATTTTTTTTTTTTGTCTTTTATTATGATGATGATAATACTAAACATTTATACCAATAATAATTTGTTCTTTTTAATATCCAATAATTTAAATTTATTTTAAATCAAGATATAACTTTAAATTTTTTATAACTAGAATTACTATCCTATTAATATAAACTAGTCTTTCCAACCCCCCGCCTCGTAGCGGGAGGCTTCTCATTTTTTTCCGCACATAATGTTGCGTAACTTTGGTCGTTGTTGGGTCCGCTATTTCAGAAACCATAAGATCGAAATATCTTATTTTGCCTTGAGTTCAGGCTTACATTCATATCCATATCCAAGGGCATCACATCAAATCTTCATATAACGAATTATAAGTCATGTGCCTTGAGTTTAGTGATAAATAACATACTTGAAGGTTGTTAAATTGTTGAAAGTAGTGAACTTGAGTTGGATTGTAGAAACCTCCAATTTTCCTGAATGTTCAACTTATCAATTCTTACAAACCCTTGTGAGAATTGAAAATCTAACCCAAGATTTGTATTTCTCTCAAAAAATTATCCAAAATGCGTATAAAGAACGTTTGATTTGGTTGAGAATTGACCGAATTGTGTTTGGTGGAAGATTAGGGTTCTTGGTGAGGGGAAGAATGGTTGGATGTGAAAGATGAAGAAGTGGTGGAAAAATGGGTGAAAGTAGTGTTTAATTCATGGGTGGGGTGTTGGATGTGGATTGTGTGGTTGAAAATTGGTTAAAAAGTCAAATTTTTGGGGCTGGCACATACCCGGCGTATGATACGCCCTACCCAGGCGTATCATACTCCGCCAGGCGTATTATACGCCGCCTGGCGTATTGGTGGGCATATTGAGCGGCGCATGTGCAAAAAATTTCAGCATGTCTTTAGGGGGCCAGAGTATGATACCCCCCCCCCCCCCGGCGTATCATACGCTGGTGTAAGTTGATTTTTTCCTTATTTGCTTAATTGTTTCACTTGTTTATCCGCCACCCCCCCCCCATCGTGTAGTTGTGCTTCATCCCGAGGCACATATAGGTCATAGAACATACCTGGGTTTTTCTTTTAATCCCCGCACTTAGGGTTAGCCATGGAATGGATGTGAATTAGGAGAATTTCGGGAGTGTAACTAACAATGCACTTAATGAGAAAATAAAAGAAATAACGTAAATAAACAAAAATTCAAAGCAATAAAACCTAACTCACTGTCATAGGAATCACAGTTGCATTTAGCGTATGCAACAAGCCTGTAAACCACTTGGTAGTCCTGCGTGGGCGAGTTATAGTCTCGTGAGGGTTTGTAGTGAACACACACACAAAGTTCGCGGGTTGCCTCCCGTTAGCGCTAAGTTTAAAGTCTTCAGCCGGACTTATTACCTTGTGTGTTTACGTAAGGGGGAGGTTCTCCAACATGCTTAATAAAAAACTTTTAGATGCGTGAGATGGTACATTAATATCATTAGCTTCCAAATATGGTTTTAGGCGATGACCATTCACCACTTGACGGAGATGATCCTCAAAATCCTCAATTTCCACATCTCCATAGTTTCCTACACGCGTAACTGGGTATGGACCTGTCCATTTGCTTTTGAGTTTCCCGAGAAAGAGTTTTGTAAGGACCCATTCCTGGGAAGCCCCACAGTTGGTCATTCATAACACTTTATTCATTAAATTTCTTTAAAGTAAGAAATGATAGCAGCGGAATAATTAAACAAGAACCTTCTCATGCATTGATAATAACTTTTGCCAAGAAATACATCATCATTATAAGTTAAAAAAAAGGGACTTTTAGTTGTATTTCAAGACAAAAACATCATTTTAGCAAAATATGGAAGCCAGTCCGGAATTGCCAAGTAGCTTCGACCCCGTGCCATCCCCAGCAACTTCATTACCTGCCAACTGAAATGCATATAAAAGCCAGCGTTGCTGAGTGAGTTCTAGTTTTAATAACACAGAAAATATACATTTGGCAAACTCCCTTTGGTGATTATCCATCATAGTACATAATCATTCATTAGGAAATTCATTATCATTCTTTTTTTCATTAACTTTTCTTTCCTTAACAAGGATTACACAGAGCACGAGCCTACATTATTGGTTGGCAACAGATGCCGAACCCCTATCGGCAAACGTTTATCATGGTAGCTAACCCATCGACAGTTGATCCATACTACTAGGCACGAAGCCTGCTCATGAACTAGGATCTCATTCATTTATTGGTCAATTCCGAGGATTAGACCCCTTATGTACATCCTCATGGGCTGATACAGCCGTACATTAGTTGAGCAAACGACCTCCTGATCGTGAACCTCCATTCATTTGATTGCAAGGCTTTTTATTCATCATAAGGGCTCGGAGGTATCATTCATTAAGTTTCACTATTCTTCTTTTATTCCTGTATGTCCAATTGTTATGGATAATACTTTTTAAGATGCTCATTACTTAATCACATAACATGAAAATATGATTGACATAGTAAAAGCAACACATAAGAAAGAACCAAGCATTATAATCCTTAAACAAGCATAATCTTCCCTTATAAAGAAGTTCTCCACACTTAAATTCTATGCCCAAAATTTCAAAAAATCCCAAGTCTTTAGACAAATGAGGATGAACTTATACAAATGCGGATGAACTTAGACAAATGCGGATGAACATTCTCAGTTCTAAGTGTCAGGAAGTGCGCATGAACCGAATGCAGATGACTAAAGCAAATACGCATGGACACTGTAGCAAATGTGCATGGACAAAACAAATGCGGATGAACACTTTGGCTATACTAAAGGCAAATGCGGATGAACACAACAAATGCGCATGAACAAACACTTATGCGAATATTCAAGTCTAAATGCGGATGAACTAAACCAACCTGCAGTTGCAACCTATGCTATATTCAGTTCCCAATCCTCATTCTTATACATTCTCAGTATCAATCTAGCATGCTAAACTCTTAGAACAAGCATACAACCACACAAATCGATCAAGTATTCAAAACAAACACATACACGCACAACAGGTGCAAAGCACACAGATCAATTTATATTTTTGGTTGTAAAGCAGTAGGTAATATGCATTTCAGCACCAAACAAGTTAAAAACAAGTAAAACTAGGGATCTAGAACTCACCTCTAATAGCTTTCGACTAAAATTCCACCAAACCCGAGAGCGCCTGGAGTTCTAGCACCTAAACACGCAAGAACAAGCAACCAGACGCATAGAAACACATAAAAATCGATCCAGCAGCTTGAACACAACTGAAAACTGAACAGAAATACAAGACAACCTCACCTTCTTGAAGGATTTTAGCTTTCTCACTCTAAAAAATCTGGTTGAAGCTTCTTCCTCTATTTCCAGCCGAAAGCAGGTATGAGAAATGATGGTGTGGGTGGCCATACGTGCTTTTGAACCTATAATAGACAAGTTTGCCACTCGCACAACTTTAACCCCTTGACTTGGAGCATTTCACCTTTCTTTCTTTTTCTTTTACTAAAATTTTTCGGGCGTTACAAGTGCACCCCCCTTAAATGGGTTTCGTCCCCGAAACCTGTCACTCCTCGAACAGATGCGGGTAATGTTGTCTCATCTCTTCCTCAGTCTCCCACGTAGACTCGGATCCCTTCTTGTGCCTCCACTGTAACTTGGCATTTTCTTCCAGGCTCGTGATCTGCCCTTTCATCCTTTCTTCATTAGCGTGCTAGAGCTTTATAGCCTCTTCCTAAGCTTCACCCACTTGCTTTATCACATCAGGAGTCACGATCAACTGGTAAGATCTCACCCGAATTGGTTCCCGGTTTTCCTTCCAGCTTAGAGCATCAGCTATCAGGTTAGCTTTACCCAGGTGATAATGAATCTCACAGTCGTAGTCTTTTATGAGTTCCAACCATCGTCGTTGTCTCATATTAAGATCCTTCTGCTCGAAGAAATACTTTATGCTTTTGTGATCCGTAAAAATCGTACATTTGGTACCGTATAAGTAGTGTCTCCATATTTTTAACACGAATGCCACAGCAGCCAGCTCCAGATCATGAATAGGGTAGTTCACTTCATGAATCTTTAACTGTCAAGATGCGTATGCTATGACTTTGCCTCGCTGCATTAGCACGCACCCTAACCTTGATAAGAGGCATCAGAATAGACAACTAAGTCTTCATTCCCTTCTGGTAGCGTTAACACTAGAGCTTGTATCAATCTTCTCTTTAACTCCATGAATGCATTTTCTTGGCAGTCATCCCATTCAAACTTCACATCCTTCCTAGTCAACTTGGTCAACGGCGAGGCAATCTTGGAAAAATCCTGAATGAATCTTCTGTAATAACCCGCCAATCCGAGGAAGCTTCTGATTTCGAACGACATTTTAGGCGAATTCCACTTCATTACCGCCTCCATTTTGGCAGGATCAACCATGATTCCTTCTGGGTTAATCACATGGCCCAGAAACTGCACCTCGCGTAACCAAAAGGCATACTTAGAGAATTTCGCATACAACTTCTCCCTTCTTAGAGTTTCCAGCACCTCACGAAGGTGACAGGCTTGGTCCCTCTCATTCTTTGAATAGATCAAGATATCATCAATGAACACTATTACTGATTTTTTGAGCATCGGGCGGCAAACTCTATTCATCAAGTCCATGAATGTTGTAGGAGCATTGGTTAGACCAAACGATATCTTGAGAAATTCATAATGTCTATATCGCCTCCAAAACGCAGTCTTTGTCATATCCTGTTCTTTAACCTTTAGCTGGTGGTAACCCGACCGAAGATCGATCCTTGAGAACCAATTTGCACCCTGGAGTTGATCAAACAAGTCATCAATCCTCGGTAACGGATACCGATTCTTCACGGTCAACATGTTCAGTTCACGGTAGTCGATGCACATCCTCATACTACCGTCTTTCTTCTTCACAAATAGAACCGTAGCACCCCATGGAGAGATACTCGGCAGAATAAAGCCCTTATCCAAAAGATCTTGCAGTTGCGTCATCAGCTCTTTGAGTTCGGATGGAGCCAACCAATAAGGTGCCTTGGCTACAAGTTGCGCTCCTAGTATCAAGTCAATCTGAAACTCGATCTCTCTATCAGGTGGGACACCTGGTAGGTCTTCAGGAAACACATCAGGGAAATCGCATACTACCGGCACATCGAACAGTTGAGGCACGGTAGCATCCATATTCTTCATATAAGCCAGGTAAGCACTACACCCTAGCCTCATAAACTTCTCTGCCATGATCATCGATATCATTCGTGGAGTGGTACATTCCTTGTCTCCATGAACCGTAACCAAACTGCCATCGGGCGCAATTAGACGATTCATCTTCTTTCGGCACATGATATTCGCTTCGTAGGTCACCAACCAATCCATTCCTAACACCGCATCAAAAACTCCTAGGGACATCATATACAATCTGGCGGGAAACTTATGACCGTCCAATTCTACGAGACATTCGTCTATCACATCAGTCACCTTTGTAGACTTTCCTATCACTGTCTCCACATGGAAGGGCATGTCTATCTTCTTATTCTTACCATGCATTACATGACAAAAGGTGGCAGATACAAAACTCCTACTAGAACCCAAATCAAAGAGCACAAAAGCATATATTTGGTTTACCAGAAACATACCTGAAACTACTTCAGGGTCCACTCTGGCTTCTTCCCGGGTCATGTTGAATGCCCTTGCCTTGGCTTTCATGCTCTCACTTCTCCCTTTCTCAGCCATAGTCTGGGTCCTTGAGCTCCCTGCACCACCCTTCTTGCAATCTCGGCCCGAGTGGCATACTTCCCCGCACTGATAGCATCGCGGTACCCTGCACTCTTTAGCATAGTGGCCTTCGCCTCCACACTTAAAACACTGATTCGTCCCCACTCTACACTCACCCATATGAACCTTCCAACACTTCTTACATTTCCCCCTGTTGTTCCCCTTACTCAATCCTGGGCGGCGATCGTCAATCCTCATCTTCTTTTCCCCGATCCCATAGTGGTCATCCCTGAATCTCTTCCCATTACCATTCTTGTTCCAACTCTTCTCAACCTTCCTCAGAATTGGCACTGAGTCTCTCTCATCATACAACCTTCCGGCCAAATCTACCACAGACCTGAAAGTGTTTAGTCTAGCATCATGTTCCTCCTAATAACCACGGGCAAACCCTACATGTATCTCTTAATCTTCTTGGACTCTAGAGTTACTAGATCAAGCACAAGTCATACAAGTTCATTGAACTTAGAGGTATACTCCTGATGAGTCATGTTTCCAGCCTCCAAATGCAAGAACTCCTTCTCAATTTTGTCCAACTCCCGGTGTGGACAATACTCCTACGTTACCAGTTCCTTCAAATCCAACCACCTCATCCTTGCAACAGACCTTTTCCCCTCGGCTTGGACAATGTTGTCCCACCAGCATAACACCGAGTCAAAGAAAGAATGGGAGGCAAACTTCACCTTTTGATCCTCCCGGCACTCACTGATGTCTAGGACTGCCTCCATCTCTCGAACCCAACGATGAGCAACAGTAGCATTGTCGTTATCGTCAAAGGTCGGGGGTTTGCACCTCTGAAACGCCCCATAGGTGCACCCCTTGGCGGTCTCCTTCTCCTACACACTATCATCATCATGAATTACTACCTTTGGGCTAGATGGCTCTTGGCATCATCAGTTCTTTCACCCTCCTTTACAGCCCTTAACACTTCGGTCACTACTGAGGGCAACACATTTTGCATGACATTGTAGACCTTGTCAGCAATAGCTTCCTTTACCGTAAACTTGAGGGTAGCTGATCCTTCACCCTCTTGGTGGCTATGGAGGTTTGTGTCCTCATGAGTCATCTCAGGAGCCTTAGCCTTGCTTCGGTGACACGTGGCCCAGTAGTACACCTTCCACAAGCACCGCCTCTGGTTGCCTTCCTAGATTTCCTACCCGCCATAAGATCTACCTCCTATAAGATTCAAACACTAACAAGGTCATTCAAGGTAATAGCTTGGATTATGTCAAATATAGTAAGTCCCTAATTACAATGGCCAGTTGTGATTAGCCACTTACTTTACTGTTCATCCCCCAAGCATTCCCTATCCAGACTACATCAGTATCCAAATCTACTAAGCACATAAATTAAATAGCACACGCACGTAATATCGGTTAACTTATGAAAAATTACCTGATGGCACGTAGCTACTTGGGCTGCCATCCCTCCATTTGATCCCATTTTCAGTTTAAGTTTAGGTTTTGAGAAAAAAAAAATAAATTACCCAATTCTCTTAAACTTTGGCTCTGATACCAACTTGTAAGGCCCCATTCCTGGGAAGCCACACAGTTGGTCATTCATAGCACTTTATTCATTAAATTTCTTTAAAGTAAGAAATGAGAGCAGCGTAATAATTAAACAAGAACCTTCTCCTGCATTGATAATAACTTTTGCCAAGAAATACATCATTGTTATAAGTTACAAAAAGGGACGTTCAGTTGTATTTCAAGACAAAAACATCATTTTAGCAAAATAAGGAAGCCAGTCCTGAATTGCCAAGTAGCTTCGACCCTGTGCCATCCCCAACAACTTCATTACCTGCCAACTGAAATGCATATAAAAGTCAGCGTTGCTGAGTGAGTTCTAGTTTTAATAACACAGAAAATGTACATTTGGCAAACTCCTTTTGGTGATCATCCATCATAGTACATAATCATTCATTAGGAAACTCATTATTATTCTTTCTTTTATTAACTTTTCTTTCATTAACTAGGATTGCAGAGAGCATGAACCTACATTGTTGGTTGGCAATAGATGTCGAACCCCCGTCGGAAAACGTTTATCATGGTAGCTAACCCATCGACAGTTGATCCACACTGCTAGGTACGAAGCCTGCTCATGAACTAGGATCCATTCATTTATTGGTCAATTCCGAGGATTAGACCCCTGATGTACATCCTCATGGGCTGATACAACCATACATCAGTGGAGCAAACGACCTTCTGGTCGTGAACCTCCATTCATTTGCTTGCAAGAATTTTCATTCATCATAAGGGCCCGGGGGTGACATTCATTAAGTTTCACTATTCTTATTTTATTCCTTTGTGTCCACTTGTTATGGATAATACTTTTTAAGATGCTCATTACTTAATCACATAACATGAAAATATGATTGACATAGTAAAAGCTGCATATAAGAAAGAACCAAGCATTATAATCCTTAAACAAGCATAATCTTCCCTTATACAGAAGTTCTCCACACTTAAATTCTATTCCTAAAATTTCAAAAAATCCGAAGTCTTTAGACAAATGCGGATGAACTTACACAAATGCGGATGAACTTAGACATATACAGATGAACTTAGACAAATGCGGATGAACAAATTCGGATGAACAAATGCGGATGAACATTCTCAGGAAATATTCTAAGTGTCAGGAAGTGCGCATGAACCGAATGTGGATGACTAAAGCAAATACGCATGGACACTGTAGCAAATGCGCATGGACAAAATAAATGCGGATGAACACTTTGGCTATACTAAAGGCAAATGCGGATGAACACAACAAATGCGCATTAACAAACACTTATGTGAATATTCAAGTCTAAATGCAGATGAACTAAACAAACCTGCAGTTGCAACCTATGTTATATTCAGCTCCAAATCCTCATTCTTATACATTCTCAGCGCCGATCTAGCATGGTAAACTCTTAGAACAAGCATACAACCACACAAATCGATCAAGCATTCAAAACATACACACATGCACAACAGGTGCAAAGCACACAGATCAGTTTATATTTTCGGTTGTAAAGCGGTAGGTAATATGCATTTCAGCCCCAAACAAGTTAAAAACAAGTAAAAATGGGGATCTAGAACTCACCTCTAACAGCTTTCGAGTAAAATTCCACCAAACCCAAAAGCGCCTGGAGTTCTAGCACCTAAACACGTAAGAACAAGCAACCAGACGCAAAGAAACACATAAAAATCGGTCCAGCAGCTTAAAAACAACTGAAAACTGAACAAAAATACAAGAAAACCTCACCTTCTTGAAGAATTTCAGCTTACTCATTCTAAAAAATCCAGTTGAAGCTTCTTCCTCTGTTTCCAACTGAAAGCAAGTGTGAGAAATGAGGATGTGGGTGGCCATACGTGCTTTTGAACCCATAATAGACAAGTTTGCCACTTGCACAACTTTAACCCCTTGACTTGGAGCATTTCACCTTTCTTTTTTTTTCTTTTGCTAAATTTTCCGGGCGTTACAATTTTTAACCGAGAATTGTATAACCACACTTTATGTCCTTCTTCAAAAGTCTTTTTCCTTATCTTCACGTCATGCACTGCTTTCATTTTCTCTTTATAAGTGGAGGCGCATTCGTAAGCTTCATCTCGCAATTCTTCCAACTTACATATTTGAAGCTTTCTTGCTTTACCTACAACATCATAATCCATGTTAACATTCTTAACAGCCTACAATGCCTGATGAGCTAATTCAATAAGTAGATGACATCCTTTACCATAGACCAATCGATAACGTGTTATGCCAATAGGTGTTTTAAAAGTCGTGCGATACGCCCATAAAGCATCATCTAACTTCGTAGACCAATCCTTACGGTCGGCTCGCACGGTTTTTTTTTAAATTTCTTTAATTTGCCTATTAGACACTTCTACTTGGCCACTTGTTTGAGGGTGATACGGTGTGGCTATGAGATGATCAACTCCATATCATCAAATTTAAAGTTTTTGAAATGTGATCCCCCATCACTGATGATCATATGAGGGATTCCAAATCGTGAAAATATATTTGATTGAACAAATTTGCAAACTACAGCATGATTATTTGTTTTGGTGGCAATGGCCTCGACCCACTCGGACACATAATCAACTGCCACCAAAATGTATAAATTTCCATATGAATTGAAAGGTCCCATGAAATCGATTCCCCAAACATCGAAAATGTCGACTACGAGAATCGGTTGCATGGGCATCTCATTCCGTTTGGAAACACTGCCCATCTTTTGGCAATTTGTACAGGTTTTTGAGAATTCAAAGGAATCTTTAAACAGAGTGGGCCAATAAAGTCCACATGATAATACTTTATGGCCTATTTTCTGGTCACTAAAGTGACCACCACATGCAGATGCCCCAAAATCGATTGTATCTCATCATCGGGTACACAACGTCTAATAATTTGATCCACCCCCACTTTAAACAAATCTGGTTCATCCCATATGTAATGCTTTTCTTATGCCATGAATTGTTGCTTTTTCTTCTTAGTCCAATGTTCGGGAAGTGTACCTGCAGCCAAGTAATTAGCAAAGTTAGCATACCATGGAATGGTTGAAACAGATAATAAGTGTTCATCTGGGAATGTTTCTTTAATGTCTTCTTTCTGAACATCACTTTGGTGCACGACACGTGACAGATGATCGGCTACCACATTGTCACTTCCTTTCTTGTCATGAATTTACAAGTTAAATTCTTTCAATAGGAGAATCCATCGAATTAGCCTTGGTTTAGCATCTTTCTTTTCCATCAAATATCGCACTGCACTATGGTCAGAATAAATGATAAGTTTACTTCCCCAAATGTACGATCGAAACTTGTCTAAGGCATATACTACCGCAAGTACCTCTTTTTCTGTAGTTGTATAGTTTAGCTGTGCACTAGAAAGAGTACTTGCATAGTATATAGCCACGGGTTTCTTATCCACTCGTTGTCCTAAACTGCCTCAATCGCATAATCACTTGCATCACACATAATTTCAAAAGGTAAAGACTAATTTGGTGATTGTAAGATTGGGGCCTCGATTAGTTTTGGTTTTAACACATTAAAAGCTTGGACACACTCATCATCAAACACAAAACGAATGTCTTTTAGAAGAAGGTTACATAAAGGTTTTGTAATGACACTAAATTTTTTTATAAATCTTCGATAGGATGCCCTAGGAAAGACCGTAGCCCTTTAATGCTAGTGGGTGGAGGTAAGGTCGAGATCACTTGAATTTTCGCATGATCCATCTCAATTCTCCTACTAGAAATCACATGAACTAACACAATTCCTTCTGGAACCATAAAGTGACTTTTTCCCAACTTAGAACCAAGTTTGCTTCAACACACCATTTTAGTACTTTTGTTAATTGACGTAAACATGACTCAAAAGACATGAAAGGTGTCTGGGGCATTACACAGTCCAAATGGCATTTGCCTAAACGCGAATGTCCCATATGGACAAGTGAACGTGGTCTTTTGTTGATCGTCAGGATGAATGGCAATTTGGTTATACCCAGAATATCCATCTAGAAAACAGTAAAATTTCTAACCTACGAACTTTTCTACTATCTGATCAATAAATGGTAATGGGAAGTGATCCTTAGAAGTTGTTGCATTCAATTTTCTATAATCAATACAAATACGCCACCCAGTTACCGGCCGAGTGGCTATCTCATTACCTTTATCATCTTTCACAATTTGAATGCCTGCCTTCTTCAGAACTGTTTGCGTTGGACTTACCTACGTGCTATCCGAGATTGGGTAAATAATTCCTGCATCAAGCCACTTCATCACTTCTTTTTTAATGACTTCTCTCATGTTAGGGTTCAATCTCCGTTGTGTATCACGTGATAGTTTGGCTCCTTCTTCTGTGATGATCTTGTGCATTAAAATTGATGGACTTATTCCCTTCAAATCAACAATACTCCACCCAATGGCTACTTTGTGAGCAATTAGCACTTCCATCAAAGCCTCTTCTTGATCTTTCGTTAAGTTAGATGCTATGATTACAGGAAAGTGTTTAATTAATGTGACTCGATTAACTAAAAGACACAAACTTTATAATTAAAGATTAAAACTTTGAATGAATTAATGAACACAATTACAAACAGCAAGAATCTTTGAAACTAATTTAATGAAATAATAAGAAAAAATCACTTCCGGATCCTCAATTATGCAAGATCAACAAGTTATATGCATCACTATGGTGTTAGTCAAAATTTTGTTCCCAAGATTTCCACTTTTTATTCAAGAAACAACAAGGGATTAAAATTTTAAGACTCGCTCGTTCACAATGTTATTAATTCGTTTATATCAAACTACTTCTCAATCTTATTGAGTTCACGATGCAAGAAAACCAAAAAACTAATAATCTCAACAAGCAATTCTGTTTATAAACAAATCTCTTAACTTAAAGAAAATGTAGAATTACATTCAACCCATCATTTAACAAAACCCTAATAAAAGCATCGAAAAAGTCTCCTTTAACATAATCAATACCCCCGGGAGCAATCAGAAAGGAACTAGCCACGCATGGTCTTCATCGTATCTTCAATCTTGATTTGAAAATATTGGTAGATAATTTATGAATGGGAATGCTTGAAAGCACCACAAATCAGCTTAGAATCATCAACATTTGAGCTTGGAAAGTTCTCCCCCGAATTAGGGTTGAATTGTGTTTAAATAGCTTGAAATTCCACAAAATCCGGAGTTTGTTGGACCACCGGCGTATGATACGCACAGGGTCGGCATATCATACGCCCCCTTCTGTATTTTTTGTCAAATATGCCCGCAAATACGCCCACACATACGCTGACCGGCGTATGATACGCCCATACCCGGCGTATCATACGCCGGTTTAGGGTTTACTAGGCCATTTTTGTAACTTTCATTATTTTTAACTTCAACCCTTGTAGTTTCGTCTTCAGTTCCTTTTTCTCCAAAACAAGCCTTTTCTAACTCCAATTCCTACAAATCAAAACCCAAACAACATAAACTTATTCCACACTGATCACAATGTAAAATCATGCTTTTAAGTTAATTAGACATCAATTTTTTACCTCGCGATCAACTTTACATTTGGTATCAGAGCAAGGTGTTGCTCTTGATACATAGTTTTTTATTCCGCAATCATCCGTATTAAGACGTTAAAAATGAAGATTGAAGACCTGAAGGTTATGGTCAGTTATGACTCGGTTTCGAAGGTAAAATGGAAGAAATCGAAGATGAGCATACGAATAATTGACTTTGTTACATTCTAAAATGATGATCTGCATCAATACGCTTAGTATCTTCAAGTTTTGATGGTGAAAACTAAAGAATTGAGATCGTAGCAGTGATTCAAACACAAAAAGTCGATTTTGATGAAGTTTTCGCATGAATAACCGTTTTTTGCGAAAACTTAGGCAGTTTTCACGTCGGTAACCTCTTATTGCGAAAACTTCATATGCGAAAACTTCATCAAGCGAAAACTTCAACATTTACGCAAAAACTTATGCAAGAACATTGTCAAGATGTGAAAACTTGTTAATTTGTGAAGGTTTAGAACAAGTGTTTCAGCCCAAATCTATAGGATGCCGGATGATTTGAAGTTTGGTACTTAAAAAGGAGTTTTTGTGATGTTTGATCAAGTTCAAGATTCTATATCTACAACATTTGATTCGGGTCATTCGTGAATGGAAACTTGACAATGTGGGCTTATCTTATCTTACTGATAGGGGTAATGATCGAACGGGTTAATTAAATAAAGAATCAGGATTGTCTGGTATTCTTGCTTTGAAAATATGGGCTTATTACATCTTACATAGGGGGAAGAATACTTTAGATGATCTAGTTTGTTGTCACTGAATCTTATCATCGGATTGAAGAATCGGGTTCTTCAGGAATACAAAATGTAAGTTGGACCTCTCTATCATATACCTAATACATCTTAAGTTATAAGTAATCAAGATAGAACATATTAATCTTGATTCAGAAGTGATATTCTTTATGAAGCTATACATTAGGAGGAGGTTACAGCTGAAGGGGAAGACTAAAGTGAAATATACCCAAGGATCAGATAATTCATGAAGATGGGAGACTGAAGTCAAACATAACTTGATATCATAATCCATAGGGGAAAATTATAAGGACCTAGCCTTTATTGATTACAATATCAAGTGAAAAGCAAAAACTCAAATCATACGAGAAATACATGGATGCGAGAACTCCAAGACGAATGATAAAGATCTTATCGCGTGAAAACTTAGAGTTGCCGCACGAGAACATCAAGTTCTCGCGTGAGAACATTTGCATAGTATATATAGATCTTTTCCCTTTTATTTCATTATGTGTGTTCATTTTGTAAGAATTCTCTAAGGGTGAGAGAGCAGAGAGTTGTGTGATAGGCCACCCGAGGGGAGCTCACCTTGGGTGGATCGAACTTAAACGATGTATACTCCTTTGGTATTGTAATCATTTAATTAATACTATTCGATTGAGTTTGTTTAATGTTCGTTGATATCACACAAGCACACATCCATCTTAATTTGATTATCAAGTGCAATAATATGTGGAATCAATCGTGATAAGGACTTTACAACAATTATATATAACAAGATTATATAGTTTATAGAAAAAATGACAAATATAACACAAAATAACTTAAAACATAAAAAACACAATGATCAATAGATATAAAAAATAATGTAAAATATATGATACAATAAACTGATATTTGACCCAATAAATGTATAAGACACAATTAGCTGACATAGTTGACATAATAACCAAAATATTTTTCTTTTTAAAACAATATAAAGACACGTGTCAAGCGCATAATTATTTTTAGACATTTAGATTAAATACTATTTTTACTATAAAACTACCCTAATAATAAAGCTACTAATTTGAAAATAACCCATCAAATTCTTTCCGCAGGATTTTAAAGCAACCAACACTTGCTACCCTGATCGAACGCGTGAGATCACGAATCAAAGTAGCAGGTTAATAACCATCGTCCATACGAATATACACCCACGTTTAAGGTTGACTTGCATTTGTTTTAAAGATCTTAATCCCACTTGTGTTAGTAATCATACAAGCATCTGTGTTTAAGTACGTAATTAATTTGTTTTAAAGCTTTATTAGCAAATCATGAAGAAGCAGATTAGTTTGTTAGCATTTTTGCTTAGTTATATCTATAAAAAGCTTTGTTATCAGACCATGAACAAATATAATGGTTTTATCTTAGATAGATGCTAAAATAGTTTGTTTATTTGTTTTTTTCTTAACAAATGTAGCATATTTAAGAATTAACTTTTAGCTAAAAAGAAACTTGTTTAAATATAGTAGGAAATGTGACAAGTTTTGAAATTAAATTTTGAGAGAATGGTGTATCACAAGTATAAAAAGGGAGTGATATGCATGTATAGCCTAACTGTAAGGACTTAGTCTTTATGGATTACAATATCAAGTGAAAAGCAAAAACTCAATTCATGCGAGAAGTATAAGGATGCGAGAACTCCAATATGATTGATGAAGAACTTATCACGCGAAAACTTGGAGTTGCCGCGCGAGAACATCAAGTTCTCGCACGAGAACATTTGCATACTATATATAGATTTTTTTCCTTTGTATTTCATTATATGTGTTCATTTTATAAAAGTGCTCTGAGGGTAAGAGAGCAGAGAGTTATATGATAGGCCACCCGAGAGGAGCTCACATCGGGTGGATCAAGCTTAAACGATGTATACTCCTTTGATATTGTAATCATTTGATTAATAACATTCGGTTGAGTTTGTTTAATATTATTGTAAGGCCCCGATCCCGGGACGCTCACAGTTGGACAATCATCGCACATAAAACATATAATTTACATTTACAATTTCCAAAACATTGCAGCGGAATAATTTTAAACCATTTCATTATAATTGCTTTTGCAAAATAATACATTGTAGATAACTATTAGAAAATATCATGATTTGCATTACATCACAAAAACATGATCATAACATGAAATGGATGCCATCCAAAATAATCCAAGTAGTTGCCCCGTGCCATCCTCAGCAACATTCACCTGCCAACTGGAAACACATAAAAGCCAGCGTTGCTGAGTGAGTTCTAGTTTATAAAATAAAATACTTTTCTTTCGTTTAAAACCATTCTTTACTTCATACGCAATCATACAACATACGTACACATAGATAATATCATTATTATCTTCCATTACCATTCATTACTTCATACCGTACATTCCTTCATTAACCTTCCCTCGTTCATTCCATCCGGATCAATGTCATCGGGTATACCCCAAACGTAGGCACAAAGCGGGTACTGGGCCGAAGTCTATAAATAGACCCCCATTCATTGTGCACAAAGCCTGGCACCAGTACCGGGGCAAGCGACAAGGATCCCATACATAAGTTTACCCCAAACGTAGGCACAAAGCGGGTACTGGGCCGAAGTCTATAAATAGACCCCCATTCATTGCGCACAAAGCTTGGCACCAGTACCGGGGCAAAACTTATCCTTTCATTCATCCTTTCATTAATGCATGCATTCTTTCATACTTTACGTTCCTCTTTTCATTATCTTCCCGCTTTACGTCACATAATACTTTCCATTTACTTTCATAAACATACCACGTAAAGCCACGGAAATAATATACCTAATAAGGAACATAACATAAACATAACCATACCATACATAACATCATCATCACATCACATATGACTTCATAAAGTCAACTTACATTACCCCCGAGAACATCCCAAGTCAAAGCCTACACTTTACATTTTCCCCAAAATTTCAGAAAATATTCTAAGGCATAGGCGCATGAGCACTATGCAGGCGCATGGGAACACTTAGGCGCATGGGGAACTTTCAGGCGCATGGGCACTATTTAGGAGCATGACCCAACACTTAGTCTCCTGGGCAAATTACTAGGCGCATGGGCACTATGCATGCGCATGAGTGCCTAGGCGCATGGGAAGTTTTAGGCGCATGGAACACTTAGTCAGATTCAGCCTATTCTAGGCGCATGGATACTATTCGGGAGCATGGGTTTTGGGCGCATGGGGAACCAACACATACTAATAACATCATAATCAGTCTCAATTCATCAATTCATCATGTTCTAACTTAGTTCTAGCATTCTAAGCATCATAACATGAACATAACTCAATCATAACATCATAAATCACCCAAATCATAACCCACCCACATTCACACATACACATACATACGGGTACAAAACCCATTTTTGTAAAAACATACATACATGCATTTCCAGCCCCAAAATCAGTTAAAACATGTAAAAAGGGGGTTCTAGAACTCACCTTAGCAGCCTTCGAGTATGACTTCCTTCAAACCCGTTTGCACTATGAGTTCAACCACCTAAAACCCACCAAATCACACAACCCAAACACACATACAAACACCTAAGCATATAATCGAGGCATAGGCCGGCCAAGAACATTTAAAAACACCAAATTTTTACCTTGAATTCGAATTCTCCTTCTTCTTCTCTCTAGAACCGAAGTTTTCTCTGCTTTCTCTCTCTAGAATCGGCAGAAAGGTGAAAAGTGGCATGGCATGGGCGGCCATGCTACTTTTGTACAAAATAATAATAAATTTTGTACCTTTTACATATTTAACCCCTCTACTTGGGTTTTATTGCATTTCTTTCTTATACTCCACTTTTATTCTTCATTTTGAACCACTTTAAAATATCTAGGTGTTACAATTATTGATATCACACAAGCACACATCCGTCTTAATTTGATTATCAAGTGCAACAATATGTGGAATCAATCGTGATGAGGATTTTACATTTGGTATCAGAGCAAGGTGTTGCTCTTGATACATGGATTTTTATTCCACAATCATCCAAATTAAAACGTTAAACATGAAAATTGAAGAACTGAAGGTTAAGGTCAGTTATGACTTGATTTCAAAGGTAAAATGGAAGAAATCGAAGATGAACACACGAATAATTGACTTTGTTACATGCTAAAATGATGATCTGCATCAATACGCTCAGTATCTTCAAGTTATGATGGTGAAACTGAAGAATTGAGATCGTAGCAGTGATTCAAACACAAAAAGTTGATTTTGACGAAGTTTTCGCACGAATAACCGCTTTTTGTGAAAACTTGGGCAGTTTTCACGTCGGTAACCGCTCATTGCGAAAACTTCATATGCAAAAACTTTATCAAGCGAAAACTTCAACATTCACGCTAAAACATTTATTATCAACTTGATTTTTGCGAAAACTTTGCAAAAATGCAAGAACAGTGTCTAGATGCGAAAACTTGTTAGTTTGTGAAGGTTTAGAACAAGTGTTTCGGCCCAAATCTAGAAGATGCCAGATGATTTGAAGTTTGGTACTTAAACAGGAGTTTTTGTGTTGTTTGATCAAGTTCAAGATTCTATATCTACAAAATTTGATTCGGGTCATTCGTGAATTGAAACTTTACAATATGTGCTTATCTTATCTTATGATGTGGACAATGATTGAACGGGTTAATTAAGTGAAGAATCAAGATTGTTTGGTATTCTTGCTCTAAAAATATGAATTTATTACACCTTACATAGGGGGAAGAATACTTTAGATGATCTAGTTTGTCGTCACAGAATCTTTTTATCAGATTGAAGAATCAGGTTCTTCGGGAATCCAAAATGGAAGTTGGACCTCTCTGTCATATGCCTAATACATCTTAAGTTGTAAGTAATCAAGATTGATTCAGACTTAATATCCTTTATGAAGCTATACATTAGGAGGAGGTTACAGCTGAGGGGGAAGACTGAAGTGAAAAATAACCAAGGATCAGATAATTCATGAAGATGAGTGACTGAAGTAAAACATAACTTGATATCATAATCCATAGGGGAAAATTGTAAAGACCTAGTCTTTATGGATTACAATATCAAGTGAAAAGCAAAAACTCAATTCATGCGAGAAATACAAGGATGCGAGAACTCCAAGATCTGTGTGTACGTCGTAGGCTTAGTTGTGATGCTCATGTTTACATGTGATATTTCTTGCTTATAACTGTATGCACTTATGTCCTACCAAGCTATTACACAACATCAATTTTCGTTTATTATTTAAACCTGCGAACTCACCAACAATATGTTGACCTTTTGAGCATATCTTTTTAGGTAACAACCAACGAACATAACTAGAGTTACTGCCTTAGTGATAACTTTTGAAATGCATTTAGAGACTTGTCTTTGTGTTACTGACTAAATGTTTCATTTGGGATTATCTTTGTTGATCATGTTTTGTTTACGTGTTCCCGAATTGTGGGATTTCATATCATTTGACTGTTTGACTACGTTTGTCGTGGGATTGACTAACTGCGACACAAGTCTCCATTTATGTCGGGTGATGTTATGAAACGTTGGCCTTACATCATATAATGCATCTCTATTAATTAACAATGTATTATGACGATCTCGTCCGTTACCTCCTCGTGTTTCCGCTTTAAGTGAGGGTGTGACACATTGGGTTGGGGAACAATCTAGGTCATGGCCTGATTTAGCTTTCAAGCAGTCTTTAAGCATGACAAGCCTGCCTTCCTTCTTGCTTGACTGACTTTCAAAAAAATAATTCCAGGATCCACGAAAGCCCTCGCTTACTACCGCTTTACCCTGCCTTCCAATCGTACTTCTAGCGAGGAAGGCCTTCTAGCAAGGAAGTTACAGCTTTCCGCTTGCCTTTCTCCTCTTTCAATCTATTCTGCTTTCTCTTCCTGCTAACAATCAAAAAGATATGTGCGAATGTTGAGCCTCTTTTCAGACCAGCAAGTTGAGCTTGAGCTTTCAGATGAGATTGCCTTAGTCGAGAAGTGTGCTCCTTTCACTCTCCCTCTCCCGCTCTAGGTCGTAGCCCTGTGTCGGGTACGAGCAAGGGGAGGAGCTCACCATGACCAGGATGATAGACCGTGTTAAATTAGGCTAGATTAAGGTATCTTCCATATCCTTGATTTGTTGTCAACCCTCAAAATGAACATGCCCACAACCGTGTGGTGAAGCTAACGATGGGTGAGTATGTGAAATCAGGTGTGAGAGTTTGGTACGTTAAGGGATATGACACCATTAGATGGCATGTGACGAGCTAATTAATGATGTTTTTCTAATGAATCATGCACCATCTTTTATCTAGTGTTGGTGAACTTTAATTATATATACAAGGTGATTTTGTCGAATTCAGTGGCAAAACTTGTCATGAGTTTCAAAACAAACCGATAACTATTTTCTGGATTGACAACATTAGAGAGTTGGTTAGCAAGATGATTATCACTTGAAGCTTCATTGGACCAAACTTGGTGTCTTATAATTATTTCTCGGATGAAACGAGCTTATGAACAAAATGATAACTAATATCCATATGCTTAGCATGTTTGTGGGCGTGAACAAAATGATATCTAATATCTAGTCAGGTGATAGTAAGGAATTGCAAAGCTTAAACAAGTGAATGATAACATGATGGATCCGAAAAAGGAGTCTCAGTGCTAATAAATACATCATTTGTGTGAAGAGGAGTAGTCACATACTTAGAATCAAAGAGAACCACATGTGTAAGGATATCAATAGCATATTTAGTTTGGCTATTCAAGATACCGCGTGAGTGAGGATATTTGTAGCATATTTGGTTTAGCTAAGAAACAAACTATCATTGATGTAACACAACTCAGGGCCAAAGCTCAATTTTCTAAGATCTTTAATTATAAATTCTTGATGCAAACAAGCAATTAACAGAGCTATAGTATGTTCATGAGTACCATTGAGAATAATTTCATCGACATATATATAGACTAGCAAATATAACAAACTAGATCCCCGATTAAATATAAACAAAGAAGTGTCGGCTTAACTATAAAAGAAAACATGTTTTATCAAACCATTTAAACTATGCTCTAGGAGCTTGCTAAAGGTTATATGATGTCTTGTTTAGATGACACAAATAATCCAAGTATCGAGAGTCGGAGAACCCTAGTGGTTGTTCTATGAAGACAATTAACATCTAGATGAATTCAGACGCGAAACAAAAGTCCAAGTATAGTTATTATGGAGAGCCAATATCTCTTCATTTATTTTCATCTCTCTAATGTTGATGTTTAGATGCCTACAAACATCCATTATGAAAAGTGGCGGGTAATAAAGCCGGTTGGAGAGTGGTTGGAGTGATAGCAATAAAATCAAAAATGTATTTGTGTTTGATAATACTGGCAAGACCTCTAGTAATCATAGTATGTGTATAGGTTCTTGGAGGTTGAATTGGTATCAATGAGGAAGGTGGTGACGATAGCTGGGAGGCGATGGGTGTAGGAAGCTATTAGCGGTTATGGGGGAAGAGAGCTGGGTGGTTATGGGTGAGATAGAGAGTCAATAAAGATTTCATTAGGTTAGTAGTGGGCTGATGAAGAGGTTGATTTTGTGTTTGACATGGGGGGCCATGGATGGCATCATGCAAGTTGGGCATGCATGAGTAGCACACGAGTAGGAACAAGCAGGTTGGTCTTATTTAGGGGTTTTAGAAATTAGAGTAGGTGTGTCCTCAATGTAAGTGCTCCAAAAATTTATTTTGCTAAGTTAATATCAGAGGAGGAATTCCTAGAAAGGAAAAATAGCCTCGTCAAACCGAGCATGATATGTCATATAAACATAATTTGTCACTCGATCTAAGCATTTATATCTTTAATTTATGCTAAGCTCTATAACTAGGCTTTTATATCATATACAAAAAGATAACTTCTCCAATGATTGATTATTTGTTTTGAAAAGTGATCGTGACAGTTGGTGACGAGTAACAAAAGCAATATGAGATGTAGCATACCCATGCATGGAAGAGATAAACAACTTGTGTCCCTTCCTTAATTTAGTCTAATAGGTCACGAGAAAAAGGTCTGGGCTGGACAGCCCTATGGCCATGAAAAAAACTCAAAATGTGGACCCAATCCATAGAGAAACCAATTTGACTTGTCTATTTTTGCCACATGTTGACCAATTGCCTCTAATTGATCATAAATGGACATGAGTTTCTTCCCATAGTTAGAGCCTGAAATAAACCCTTTTGTTAACTAACAAAGAGAATCCCATATGTTTTAAGATTGTTCCAAGGATTCATGACGCACCAAAGCCGTCCAAACCGCATGGGATCTTGTAAAACCTAGGGTTTTTGTAACATCCGGTCCCTCACACCACCAATATTGTCCGCTTTGCTCATGAGGAGCTCACGGATTTGCTTTTGGTTGCCCGGGTGAAAACTTCCCACGGAGGTCACCCATCCCTGGATTGCTGGCACCTGTGCACGCTTAACTCTGGAGTTTTCCTCTCATCCGCAGCTAATACGCCCAAAATGCGTTGGTGATATTAGAGGCAGGACATTCCTTATGAACCAGGAATC